>JBANCZ010001064.1:0-25121 GCA_037040025.1 Sphaerogastrella javana | reverse complement strand
GCAGAAAAAATAGAAATTAAGGCAGTTATCTTGACGATGCAGCTAAGCATCGAGGCAGCTAAGCGAATTATACTGTACCAGAAAAAAAATTGAATAAATTGTATAAGAAAATACTTGAAAATTATAAAGAGTTTAGTAATTTCTTTTAGATATGATAAGCATCTGCCCACATGTCAATCTTTGATGAAGAAGAGACAGACAGACAGATAAAAATATGCCCAAATTCTTTCGACTTAAATTGCATTAGTCAATTCTCTCTTGCAATCTATTTAACTATCTGAAATTTATTGAAAATTCCCCTGGGTTCCAAATTCAGTTTGATTATAAAATATATATCTTGGGGCACTGATGGAAAGCAACACTTTGAAGTTGAAGCGACCGACGCATTGCCAGTTTAATTCTAATTCCGAGCATCAACCCTCGCGAAAATACAAAATGAAAAAAAAAAAACAGAAATAAATTTAGAAAACGTTTATCTAATGCTCAAGATCGCGAATGTGGCATGAAAAGTGGCTGAAAGAATGAATGGGCGGGTAAGGGGGTTGGAAAGAGTATATGTTTTGGGGTGGGTGGGTGGCAAACGTAGCTGTAAACATTTAACATGCAATTTGGCGCAGCTGCTGTAAAAAAAAAGAAAAAAATTGAAAAGCCCCGAACCAGAACTCATAAATTGCCATTTAAATGAAGCACAAATGAAAAACGTCAAAGCAGGAAATACGCACACATATGCAAAGATACACATACATATGTATACACATACGTGCTTTGTTCTCTTGGTCATGGCCAAAAGGAACAGCAGGAGCAGGAGCAGCAACGGCAGAAACAGAGCTTGGCCTAATGAGTAGAAACAAAGCAATATTTGCCAGCAACGCGTTAAATTCCACAGCAAAAATTTGCCAAGATGAAAAATTACGCATGGAAAATGAAAATGGAAAAAAAAGAAGAAAACGACGGCAATGAAAATATTTACGAGTGGAGGCAAACGATGACAAAGGGAAAGGGAAAGAGCAAGGGGAAGGAGCAGTGGAAGAGGCAGCAAAACTCTGCATGTTTCTGCCTCATATGTGGCGTTGCTGCTGCTGTTGCTGATGCCGCTGATCAAAAGGCATGCGGCAAAAAGGAACATGCACATAACAAATTAGCATGCATAAAACAACGCCCTACCCTACGACTTGTGTGGGCGTGGCAGGCATATGTATGTGTGTGTGAGTGTGTGCGTGTGTGTGTGCATAAAGCAATATTTATGCTCATGTACGCATATTTTTGTAGTATGCCAAGAGGCTGAATCTACTCCAGAATCATCTCCTACTCCTTCTTCTCTTCCTTCTCCTCTCTCCTTCTTCTCTCTCCTTCTCTCCTTCTTCTTCTCTCTCCTCTCTCCTCCTTCTCCTCCTCTATCTCCTCCTCCATTCTGCTCTGCTTGCTCTTCAAATTAAGCATGGAATATTATTAGAAATCAGCCAAGAAGTAGTGCAAAGAGGGGCGTGGATTGGGTGTTGGCACATTGTGTTTTGGGATTGGTAAGACATTGATAATATGTGGGTGGTCGTTGGTGGGCGTTGTGGTGATGGTGATGGTGGTGATGCTGTTGGTGGTGGTGCGGTGGCTTATATTGCATAAGCACACTTCAGCATTTGCGCTTACTTGGTAATAAAAATTCCGCAAAAATCGTTAAGAGCTCAAACAGCATGAATGCTTGACAGTTTTTCTTTTCTTCTCTTTTTTTTTCTATGTTATATACCCTATAGTTGCTAAGCTGTGCTGCTCCTGCTGCTGCATTATGAGTACACTCAGCAAAAATGTAGTCAAATTGAAAAAACTATAGGAAAAAATTTCATTAAAATAATAGTAATAATAAATGAGAACATTTATGATTGTATAAAACTAAGGTTTGATTATTTTTCTCAATGGTTCTCAATGATATAATAGAAATTATATTTTTAAATATCTTTTCTATATCAGGGTAGGATAAATTCCTTAATTTCTTGGCTAAATTTTCTGCAGAGCAAATGTTTCTATATAGATTAAGTAGGAGCAACGGTAAGTGCTGTCATTGTCAGCTCTGATTAGACTTACTCACAGTTATGCAGTGCTAATAAAGAGTATGCCAGCTATTAGTTCTTATTTTTTTTTTGTGCCCGGCATAATCATAAAACTCGAATGAGTTGCTTAAGCAGATCTGAAGAGCTCTCTTCAAAGTTGTGCCTTATTAAAAGTCCAATTGCAAAGCTAACAAGCCGGAAAACTATGCCAACTGAGAGCAGAAAAAAAAAACTGAAACTCTGCAGCTGATTACCTGCTTAGATAACAATCAGACCAGGCCCAAAACGTAGGCAGCACTTAATTACAAAATCCAGAGAAAAAGAAAGAGAGAAAGAGAGAAAAATCAAACAAACGCAGCAAAAAACAACAGAAGAAAAGCATCAAGAAAAAAATTGCAAAAAAGGGAAAAGAGAAAATGAATTGCCAACTCAATGATTATGTGTAGTAGCTGATAACCTGAGGCTCTTAATTAGTTGTGTGCACACACACAAAAAAACAGAAGAAATTGACAAAGAATCACAGGGTATACACACACAGATAGAGAGACAGAAAATGCAGAAGTTGCTTTTTTTTTTTTTAGAGGAAAAGTCAGAGAGCTCTGCGTTTAAACGCTTCAAATTATGCAACAAATACAGAAAACTACTTGAATATATAAAGAGGCGCCTCAACTTTCTTGAGAGAGTCTCAGCAGCAGTGGGTTAAGCGAGAGAGAAAGAGACAGTCAAAAAGAAAGATAGATAGAGAGAAAGGAGAGAGAAAGAGAGAAAGAATGGTAAAAGAGAGCAAGCGTAGAAATAAGAATAAAATAAATGTGCATATGAATTTTTGAAGAAAGGCAAAGTCTTCGCGGCAAAAGTGCATTTACTTACGCATACTCACACACTCGAACTCATACACTCACACACTCACACACACATGCTGACTAAATTTATGCTTGTGTTAAAGTTTCCACTGTATGTGTGTGTGTGTGTGTGTGTGTGTGTGTGTGTTGGCCAAAAAGTTTGCTAGCAAAAACTTGAGCAACAGCAGCTGCAAAAATGTTCAGCACTCACACAAATTAAATAACAATTTTCTCTCACAATTTAGCTACGACTTTGCATTTGGCTTCCGGATACCCCTTCCACATTCGCTGGCTATGCATATACCCTGTAAATGCATATAAACTGTGTTTATGTCAATATTATAAATATAAATTCAAACTCTACTCTATATACTTGTTGACCCCTATAGGGTCTGTTCGAGTCGTTCTTACATTGAATTCTTTTTGCTTTGTTCTTAACTTTATGTTGGGGGCGGTTCGCTGTTGACAATATGTGTTACGAGGTATAACTGTTGGACTGTGGGCGGGGCCAAGTCTGCATATGTTAACCGGCTGTGCTTGCAAAGTGGCTCAGTAGACTTTCCCCAACTTTTTTCAGCGCTCTCTCTCTCCCCTTTCCCTTTCTCACTCCTTGCTTTCTGACGTTTTGGTCGCCATTCTGTTAGTGTTTTGTTTACATTTTATTTTAAGTAATTTAAGCAGTTGCAATTGCAACGTTAAAAACTTGCGTTTATTCTGTTTTTTACTTTTTTACTTTGCCAGTTTGAAGAGAGAATTTGTTATTAGCTCTAAAGTGCATTTTAATGAATATATATGCACTTTCTTTTTTTTTTTTTTTTGGTTTTACTTTAGCCATAAATTTATGGCAATGACAAACCTTTATTTAATTTAAAATTAGAATTGCAAAATTTTTAAATTTGCAAATTTTTTTATTTAAAATTTAGTTAAAATTAATTCAAGTGGAATTCAAAAACCTTAAACTTAATGTAATTAATTTAAGAGCTCATTTAATGCTTATCACTTGGATAAATTTGTGCAACATTTCTTTATGCTTTTTCTTCTGATTTCGCTACACCTTCTGACTATTTGACTATTCCGACCATCCCGACTATAAAGTCTCTGCTCTGAGACACTATCAACAATTGCTGTAGAGCTTCTTGCCAACTTCATGTTCTCTGTTTATGCTGCTTGCTCTGAAGCTGTAGTATATTATGAAAGAACCGGAAACTTTGTAGACTGAGCGAAACTTGCTCGTCTTTGATGCAACAGCAGCAGTTTGTAAGTTCTTCTCTTTGCTTTCTTTCATTTTATTTTTTTCTATTTTTATTTTTTTTTTTTTTTGTGTGTTGTTTTGTTATTATTTTTTCTTTGAATTTTGTTTAATTTTAGAAGCAAACACAAATACAAGAACGGACTTGCAGCAAGAAGCCATTTTCCCAGCGGGTTTTAACCAGCACACACACAATTTTAGACTTGTCTGTGCCTCACTCTCACTCACACTCACACTCACACTCACTCGCTGTTACTATAGCTTGTAAATTTAATCTATTGTGAGTCTGTACTATCTATATGTATACCTATATATTTATGTGTGTGTGTGTGTGTTTGTGTGTATAACATCACTCTTACCCAGGTTTTATGCAACTTGTTTCCTACCTTTTTTACCTGCTTTCTCAGTCTGTCTGCCTCTCACTCTGTTACGTTTATATCCCATATGCTGTCATCTTTGACTTTTGCTCTCACTGTCAGGCAATCCTTTTTGGCTTCTCTTGATAAATATGACTATTTCACGCCAATCTCCTTTCCCTCCCCATTCCTCCTCCTTCACTCTGTCAACTGCTACTGCTGCTGCTCTTGTTGTTGTTTATTTGCGTTAAGCGTTAGCAGCAACGCCTCAGTCATCTTCAACAGACTCCGACTCCGACTCCGACTTCTGACTTGTTTCTATCTCTCTCTCTCGCTCTCTATCCTCTGTTGTGGGTTCTCTGTTCTATACTCTGTATTTTGTTTATACAGCACTCAATTTCGCAGTTTTAATGACAAAATGTCTTACCTTGGAATTGCATGTGAGCGTGCGAACCAAAGAGAGAGAGAGAGAGAGAAAGATAGAGCATTATAAGTATTCCATGTACTTTTGTGTGTCCATATGTTGTACCCTCTCTCTCTCTCTCTCTCTTATAGCCATGTCGAGCACTTGAAAGACTTTTGTTTGATTGCTTTGGCCGTAGCTTGGGAGCAACTGTAAGCTGCCATGTTTGTATTGCACTCGAGGGTTCTAGGGTTCAAAGCTTGGCTAGCTAGACAGCTGGGCAGAGCTGTGCTGAGAGGAAGAGAGATAGGGAGAGATGGGAAGGGAGAGGGCGAGAGAGAGTATGCATTGCTGGTGCTGTCAGCTAGCAGACGCTTAACCCAACAGAAGCAGCACTTGCCAAGTTTTATTGTCTCAGTGCCCACTCAGATTTCGCTTCAAGACAACTTAATACTTCGCGCTTCGAACAGACACAGAGCAAGAAAGAGAGAGCGAAAGAACTGCAGAAAACGTAGAGAGAGAGAGAGTTAAAAAGTGACAATATGAAATCAAAGCTGTGCGTATTTTCTCTTAATTTCCGGTCGCATGATTTCTCATTTTTCCCCCAAGAAATTTCAAAAAAAAATAAAACAAGAATACGGCGAGCAACTACAGCTGAACGTGTTATTCATGGCGTATACGTAATTTCTCAATGCCTGAGCGATAGCTGATTGGAATTGGCTTTGGCTGCTTTGCTGTGCCATTGCCATTGCCATCGGTGTCATCAATCATGCGTTCGTTTTTCCACACGCCCAGGCAAAAGATTTGACAAGTGTCAATCCGAACAACGACAAGATAGAGCCAACCAACACTCACAAAGTGCCAGCATCGATAGGAGAGAATCGAAAGACAGTGTAAAGTCTTTTTGGCCAACTTTCGAAAATCAAATGCAAAGTAAAATGTTGAAGTTTTGACAGCCAACAAAAGAAAAAAAAAGAGAGGAAAAATTACACAAAGCTCTGAGCTGAGACGTAAAAGTTTTTCATTTGTTTTTGCAACGTGCTGAAAACTGTTGTCAAAGTTTTTAATGTTTTTAACTTGCTTCTGTCACCTGCCAAAACCCTCGAAGTAGGCTACACCAAATGCTCTAAAAAAAAAAAAACGAATACCTTTTAGTCGAATAGTAAATTACATTGAATAAACAAAACCAACGAATAAACAATGTAGAGTTAAAATGCTTTATACAATATTTTAGTAGATTTTTATACGAATCTTTAAGTTCCATTTTAAACACTCATCAATAGTTTGAGACACTGTCAAAACTGAATACTGAATAGAATGTAACTTACCCTTGACTGAAACGACAACACTTTGAATCACTTCGAGCTTCTTCTTGTTGGCAGGGGATTGACCCACACACTTGTAGGTGCCCGCATCCTGATACATGACATCCTTGAGCGAGAATTGTCCCGTTGGCTGTGAGCTGCCATAGCCAAGGCCACGCAGTCTGGCCGAAACTGGGTCCAAGTGTGACCAACAGCCCAGAGAACCTGAATGAAGAAAAAACACAAATGACATTAGAAAATTGTGAAAGTGAATGTAAATGGAAATGGAAATGTAAATGAGAGATGTGGAGAGATAGGAAACATTAAATTCATTGCATAAATCGAGTGGGTGCCATTTCTAATTTAATTAATTGACTTTCTTGGCTCTCTCGCACCACACACTACACACACAAGTTCTAATTTCTTTAATTGATGCGTTCCGAGTCGTAAACAACAAAAACGCGCCCCCATTCTTCTTCCATTTGTCACAGCAGTCTCAAGCTCTCAATGGCCTTTGGACCCTAGCTCCACACTCGACCCTCTTTCTGTATCTCTCTTTTCTTTTCTCTTCTCTCTCTCTCAAATACTCTGCCCACAATTTCTCCTTATAACTAAGAGTTATTTTAAGAGCCGCCTGTAAAGTGAGCAAAGTAAATTGCACGCATAATTAATTTTCAATTGTGCTAATTAATGAAAAGAACTCCCACTCAATTAATTGAACAGAATTTTGTAAAATGTAATTAGATAGGCCTAAGCAGTTTTCCATCGTCTCATTCATCGCACTTTCCAATTATTCATTCACAATTGCTTTGATCTAATGTTGAAGGCATCGATAACATCGTTTACCTTGCGGACATTGTAACGTTACGGCTCCGCCCAGCTGCACCTCCAGCTGCCCCTTGTTGGGATTGTGTGAAGCAGCTGCCACAGAAACATCCTGATCATCTGGCTCGGATGTAACATCCACGGAATCATCTGTAAATATAAGAAAAAAATATTAGAATTGGGGAAGGAATTAGAGTAATATAATGTTTAAAAATGCTTATCTATAAAAGTATGTATTTGAAGATAAAAATACAAGACTTTCTCTTACAAAATCTCTTACTGAATTTAGTCTTATTATTTAAAATAAAATCTATAAAATTTTTTCAAGAGAGGAAAAACTTGTTCACATTTATGAGCATTTAAAGAGTTTCGCTTAGATGTCACATGTGCAGGCGCATAAAAATTATGATAAGCTTGTCAGCAGTTGTCAAATGTGACAATATTTCAATGACAATGACAGCGAGTGTGAGTGTGGGTGTGAGTGCTCTTTTTGCACTCACTGTGTGCTGTAAGCAATACAAATTGCGTTGCCTTTGACAGGATATGAGGCTAGAGAGAGCCTGACTGGATGGCTGGCACCGTGACGACACCTGAGTCATTCCCAGGGCAAAATGAATGAATCTTTGAATGAATGAATGTATGTGTATGTGGAGAGATTGGATGGCACAATGAGTTCGCACTTTCGATCTTTGTGCGTGCGTGATTTGAGCCGGAGCAACTAAAAGTGTGTAAAACGCTGTGCAGGCAGCTGGAAAATTGAAAATTGACTGAAGCAAATGCATAAATACATACATATATATGCTTCGGCTACGGCTCCCGCTCCAGCTCGTAAATATAGTACTTACATATTTTATAATAAGTACAAGAATGTGCACAGCACAAAAAAAAGAAAAGAAATGAAATAAAATATATGAATAACCCAAAGACATTACGATGCTTCATTCTAATTTCGTTGCCGGCGGCAGAAGATGACATCAAATTTATGCGACATATTCGCATATTTTGTGCTTAACATCGGAGTAGAGGAGAAAGAAAAACTCAACTCAAAGCAACACAACTCAACTTGACTTAAGTCTGTGGTCTACATATATACATATATACAAACGTGTGTGTGAGCTTTAAATTCAAGTCTGCCTTTGTGTCAGATTCTTTATGGCACTGTTCATATTACGTATAAATTACAATTTACGTTGACATGCGCCTAAAAGTATGAGCACGAGGCCTTTGTTTGAGACCGGATATCATAACAATAAGGTTGCCAAGTGGCTGCAAAAAATCTCGACAATATGAGAGACACCCAAGTCCCAAGCCCCAAGCCCCAAGCCCCAAGCTCCGACAACAACAATTCGACCTCAGCTTGAGTGTTTGTTGCCCTTTTTGAATGTCTGGCAATTTGAGGTTGCACCTCAAAACGCTCATAAAATTAGCCTGTGCAGCCCCTGCTCCTTCCCAGTTTGCACTGACGCTGCCCTGGCCCTGGATCTGGTCGCAGTTAGCCCAGTACGCAATTAACAAAAACTACTAATTACAAAGAGTCAGCGGGCAGCAATGAAACCCTAAATAGCAACAGAGACAGCAACAAAAAACGGAGTAGTAGAGCTGTAGAGTGAGAGGTGAGAGGGGGATATAGCTACAAATACACCCCAGACACACATTAGAGGACTGTGAACTGTGGTGGAAGCCCTTAAAGTACCACTGAGATTTTTGTAGACCTGTCGTTGAGTTGAACTTGAAGGTGAGACACAATCCCCCCCCTCTCTCTTTCCCTCTCTTTCTCTAAGCGACAAAGTAACAATTAATTGTGAGCTCATTTCAAGCTGGGAAGACTTCACCGTCATCGTCGTCGTCGTCGTCGTCGTCGCTGTCGTTGCCATCGCATGTCAATCAGCTGAAGCAACCCCCAGCTGGGCTCTGCACGGTTCGGTTCGGTCAGCAACCCTTGCGAATTTTATAGCTGACAATAGCGAAAAATACAACTCTGCTTGTCTGCAATGCTCTCTCTCTCTCTCTCTCTCTCTCTCTCTATCTCTCTTTCTCTCAAAGAGAGGGGCTGGGGGCGTGGGTAGGCGTGTGGCTTAGTAGACATCACGTAGTTATAAAACATTTTTTATTGCTGCAGCACCCAAAAGAAACAAAGCGACACCACGACTCAAATTGACAAATTAAAACTGAGGGTAATACTGTCAATTGGAAACGGAAAGCGAAAGGGAAAGGGAATACGAGAGTCAGGGTAAATGTAAGAAGATTCATTTCGTCTTTTATCTTATTGTGTGTCTGTCTGTCTGTCTGTGTGAGTGTCTCAGCCTGTCTGGGTAGCTCAATGCGATTGACAGACATTTGTCAATGAACATAGCCCGCGGCTTGTTTTAAATGCAATTGATAACAGAAGAGCTTAAGATGTAAGATGACAATGTGGACATAATAGACCTACAACATTTGAAGCTAACTTGTGAATAATGCAGTAATGATGGATGTTAAATTTGTGCTACGATAGACACATACACATTTAATCAGAGTGATCTCTCATCAGATTCAAATAGCTTAACATCTTAATATCTTAATATCATCTTAATATCTGTTATGTAAATGAATGTCATGTTAAGCAACTGTTATTAAAAAGCGGCAGGAATGTAAATGAAGGACATGTAAAAGACTGAAATGTTAAACAACTGGACACCTGGACTGTATAACGACTGTTACAGAAAAGAACTGTAATGGAAAGTGCCTAAAGGAAAGATAAAGGCCAACAGTGAGAAAAGCAGAAGTAAAAACCGAACGATTAAGCGGCAAAGAGACAAGATAAATATTTAATAATAAAATTCTAATTTACAGATATCATCCATTTAAACTGTGTTCGGTTAGATCTACTACTATTCCAAAATGTGCTTAAATAAAATACAATTTGCGTAAACTTCAATTGAATACGTTACACTTATCTGCTTAAAAACTTCTTCGATTAATGTCAACGATAAAAATCTTGATGAATTTTGTTAACAATTTTGATGCTCATATAAAATACTTAAACATTTGTGCTTCTACAAACTCTTGAGTAGACCCCCAGAGACCTATTTGTGTGGTTATACATTACAAGGGCAGAAAGAGAAACAAAAAAAAAAAAGAACTTCAAACCAACAATAAACGAATTTGCGCAGCCAACTGTTATAAAAAGACAACCCACCAAAAACTTCAATAGTAGTAGCCCTAACCACTCGCTCTCTGTCTTTCTCATTTACTTTCATCTTCCCTCTCATCTCTCTCTCTCTCTGCTTACTTTGCTTTGAGACAAAAAGAAACTACAAACAATGTAAGCGGAGATTCGAGTAGAAGGTCCCCAATTGGCAAAACACATTTCTCTCCTTCTCTATATCTCTCTGAGCGGGCATTACAATAAAATTTAATTTTACACGCTATCGTAAGCATTTCCACCTCCACCACCCCTCTCTCCCTCTCTCTCTCTCTCACTCTCCTCTCCCAACCACCCCTCTTTGTGTTTTAGAGTCTTATTTCTTACGCCTCAATTGATGTCTACGGCTAATCGGCAATGTCCTTGCGCATGTTATACATTATCCTTTGTCATGCTGGTTATCGCGGTTTAACTTTAACGTTTAGTTTTCCTTTTTTTTTTCACAGTGTAATATGAAGCATTTGTTTCTCCCCCCGCAGCATCATGGAAGCATCCCCTATAAGTGAATTGGACTTGAATTTCTGTGTTTATCGGCGCGCACGATTATTAGTTTTTCTGTTTGCTGCTTTTGTTTTTATAGCCGGCGATTACATTTTTGGTATATGTGTGGGATTGCTTGAGTAGCAGACCAACTGCTTCTCCAGGCCAATACACACAACACACACATACACACACACACATACACACACACACATACACACACACACACACTCACAAACATCCATACATACAACAAAAAGATTTGCAATAAAATTTTATTCGACTTGTTTTTCTTTTCTTTTCGTTTCATTTCTTCTCATTTCTTTTCATTTCATTTCATTTGTTGTTGTTGAATCGCAAAACTCATTTGGATGCTGCTATAAGGAATCAGCTTAAATATATATTAAAAACTCATTGCGGGCAATATAAATAAATTTTTTTATCGTTTGAAAAACAAGCGAGAATTTACGTTAAATACGATTTACTCTTAATTGCCATGTTTTAAAGTTCTTTTAATATATATTTCTATATGTATTATGAAATATATGAGAAGTTCTTTATGCATCGTTCGAACAGACGGAAGATATATACCTTGGAAGAGTCAGCGAACAGTAAGAATACACGGAAAAGCGAAGAGAACAGATCGTATTGTTAAAAGAAGCCTCTAAATGAATATGAATATGAATATACTAGAACAATAGATAAAAAAAACAACTACTCGTTATGTTTAATCTGCTCATCATCATCAACAATTTTCAATTTCTTAAATATCTCACAAATTGTTTAACAATCTGTGTCAACTCTTAAAACTATTAGAGTAAATATAACCAAAAATTTGTTCAGTATTTGCAAAAACTTAACGATTGTTTATGAATTCAACATTCGTGACACAATTCAGAGCACTTGGTTCTACGCATATTCAATTCAATGGGTATTCATAAGTACCCACAAACACTCATAAGTGAAACGAAGAAAAAGCGTAAACGAAAACAAATAAACAAAAGCAAGCAAATGTGCATCAAGCAACGTCCATATGTTGTCGCAGATGGAATGCTGGAAAATGAGGAAATGTGAAGTGCGTGAAGAGAAGGGGAAAGGGAAAAGCGAGAAGAGAGAAGGGAAACTCGTGAATGTCTTTCACATGGCATATAAATCCGTAGCAGAACAACAAAGGCAACAAATATGAAGAGCAAACAACAAACACTAATGCAAACAACAAGAATGAATCAATATGCCAGTCAGATAGAGGGACGTATATAGTGAGCGATGAATAGAAGGAGTAGAAGGAATATGTGTGAGAGTGAATAGAGATATGATATAGCATAGTAGTGGAACAGTGGAACAGTGAGGGTGTCTAGCAAAGTATCGCTACATTCTCGCCACCAATCATTAATCATAAAGCATCATCATCAGCATGTTGGCATTGGTGTTGGCGTTGACGTTGGCTTCAAGTAGTTTCAGTTCCCCTCTATCCAGGATAGTCTGAAGGACTGTTAAGTGCGTTTGGTTGAGCTCAGATTGGGTATGGGTCTTGATGAGTTGGGTTGCGTTTGCCTTGGGTATTTGGATTGGGAGGTTGAGCACTGGCTGCCAAATGCAGGCCATTTACAATACATTCTGTATTTGGTATATGAAGCCCCGGGAGTTCTCAACCAGTTGTGAGTGTATCAGGCACGTCAATATGTTAACACATCCCTTGTCCAGACTTGGCTTTCGATCAGAAATCCAACAAAAATACACAAAGTGCTTTCAGTAATATATAGTTTTGAATATTTGGTAACAACATTACGAGGAGTATTTTCAATTTTCATTAGCTGTGCTTACACATTTTTAATACGAATGTATTCACTATGCTTGATGATTATGAATGAAAAACAACAACTAAAGCAACCATCAGACAATCTGAGAGTATTATAAACAGTCAGCGGAAGCATCAAGATATAGAGGATTGCTGTAGCATCCTTTTCACAACACGTGAAGTGCAAGCAGATGCGTGGGATTTGTTTGCATCTGTGTCGACGTTATAAATTTTAATATTTTATGCTGTTTCAGCTGATATTTTAAGCTGAATTTTTGCTACTTGCTTGTCAAGATTTCCATTAAAAAAGCAGATGGTGGGGAGGAGTTCAATCAACAAGATGAAATTCGAGCTGATTGCAGCGCAAAGAAAGATGAAAAGACCACAAATATAATGAAATTATATTCCTTTTCCAATAAATAAGTGCAGTTGACAGACGAAGTGAAAAGACTACATCGAATTTGTGGCATGTAAACTATATTCATAAATCTGAGCTAATTGAATATCAAGATTGATTCATTTCACTCTTTACATTCACTCTCTTAGTTCATCATTTCTCTCTCGCGATATATTTTCTATACATTTTTTTAGATTCCAAAGTCCACAGTCGAGATGTTTTTATTTTGCACAAATGTTATAAGTATTGATATTACTTATTGAACATTATTTTCACTCCTTTACAATTATTAATTTCAATTAACCATTACTTCGTCTAATTCGAATGCGCCTGATTTTAAGCATATACGTTTATTTGTCTTCATCGGTGGCAATTCGCAAATAAACATGTTGATGAAAACGCACTCCTCTGGCTGAAGCTTGTAACCAATGATTGGGCCATTAATTTCTAAGCGACTGAAGTTACCAAAAAAGGACAAACAGTCGCCGTACATAATAGATTCCGGTATGCCATTCCAGGGCAGATACGTGGCCTTTTCACCATTGCTCTGCCAGTACCAGGTGCCATTCTGGCCCAAATCATTGCCAGAGGTCCAGAACTCCAGTGTGAGTGGCGCAACTTTTTGAAGCCAAGTGTTAAGCTCTTTTAATTCCGATTCATTATGCAAGCTCATCAAATTGGCGCCCATGGACCGACATTTGCGATCCGCCTGATACCAGTTCAATTGGGTTTTCTCAATGCGAAAACACCTGTCACCCACCTGGGTGAAATCTTCGGGACAACTGACGACTGTGCCATCGCTCTGACTGCTGGTGGCATTTGGCAAGAGCAGCATGGCCAGACAGACTAAAGCCAAGGCAATCAAACGGTGTCTATGCAACATAATGAGTAAATAATCAAATATCAGAACGGGGGAATAACTGAATGGAGAATCGGAAATTCCGCTGGTATTTATAGCGAATGTTTATCAATGTAGAGCGATAAGCAGCCTAATGAGTCCACGTGTAAATTATCATTGCAGCACGAAAACCAATTGCAGATATCACTAAAGAAGTAATCGATTATGCGGGGAATTAAGAACATTAAATATTTCAATGAATGTATGAACAAATTCGAAAGCTTAGCTATAAGACTTGCAGCTCATGATAAGATAAACAATTAAGACATTTTAAGCAGAATTCTGTTGTTAATTAGACTTTCAATTAATACTTCTGCATTGTTGTTTACAATTTCACGAAAATGCCATTAAATATGTAAAGAATTTCGAAGAGAATTGAACTTTCATTGAAGAAACACAGAGAGGGAGAGAGAGAGAACGTAATGAACTTTAGTTATACTGTATTAAGCCTGTATTAAGCCTTGGTGAATGACTAAGCATATTTTAGTTTTAATGACACGAATCGGTCTGTAAAATATTTACGAACAAATCGATTTGCTGTAAGCCGTAGCTTTTGCTAATTGCACTTTATTTAGCCAAACATGGCAAACATGTTCCAACCTCTCGCTCTCAACATTAATTAGCCTCAATTCGACAAAACTTTAACTCATTAATGAGGCAAGCAAACACAAACTGTGCCGCCATCGAGTACCTGCACCCCAAAAAAAAAAAAAAAACCAAGTCCTGACGGACATACAAACAAACACACACGTATAGGGCGAATCGCATCGCAGATGCGCCTCATTCACCACCAAGGACTTTCTGTTTTCTTCCACCTAACTCTCTTCTAGCTCTCTTCTTTCTGTCTCTCTTGACGTACGTGTCAAATTAGCGACGTTTTAACAAGCTCAGCGCGTTCGTAATTCCTACAGTAGTCCCTACCTACACACACACACACACACATACACACACAGCTCATGCTGTATCTCTTGTCCCGCCCCTGTTTGTGTCCTGTTCATTCAGCATCCTCTGTTCAGCTCAGCCGGCAAATCAATCACGTGAAAGTGGCCAGCGCAAAAGTTTGAGAAACTACGTCAAATTGCCTACTTTTGTCGAGCACAACGACCACGAGCGACAAGGAGGAACGAGGAGCGACGAGAGACGAGCGAAGCATCACGCTGTTGACTTTAGCCGTTAGTCCGTGGCAACCCTGAAGCATGTCCTTCATGTAGTTTTTGGGGCGAGCGCTGATTGCTTTTTCATTGCATTTTGTCAGGCTCCCTGTCTCCTATGTCTCCTCCTCCTCCTCTATCCGCTGCTGTCCGTTGTCCGCTGTCCGTTGTCAGTCCCTGTTGTCGAGAGCAAAGTTTCCTTTTGCTCTACCTGCAGCACGGCGTTTTCCAGCTCAATGGCTAAAGGTTTTCAGCGCAGCTAGAAAACATATCGTCAGCAATTAAGCTAGCATTCAAACGTCTGCTTGAATTTGGGTTTGTTTTCGCTTTACGATTTTTTTTCCTTCTATTTTCTTTAGATTGGATTTTTTTGTTTGGCAGCGACTGCTTAAAATCAAAATGCTATTTATCAGTTCTCCTTTCCGAGCTACGGTTGCTGCTCCTCTACACTGCGCAAAAATCTATGGATATGCATGAGTAATGAGATTATTATTGCCTTTTAAATTTGATTTAAAATTCAATATTAAATTAAAATAAATTTTAGAAATAAGTATAGAATGTAAATGAATTTAATATAATTTACAGCAAATTTTAGAAATATTTTTGAATATGAATGTCTCTTTTAAATGGTTAATAATGTTTTATTTAAGTCATTTAATCCTTTCTCTGAGAGAGATTATTATTAACTATTAAAGTGATTCAAAATTCACTGTATTATATAATTTAAATAAAATTTAAGAAATATTTTAGAATATGAATTTCAGTATCTAATTCAACAAATAATTTAAACAAAATTCAAGAAATATTTTGGAATATGAATATCTCTTTCAAATGGTCTATAATGGTTTATTCAATCCATTAAATTTGTTATCTGAAAGATATGTAACTTCAATATATAATTTAAAGGAAAATTATTGAAATATTTTAGTATACTAAGGTGCATCAAATATCTATCTAATGTTTCCCGTTCTTTGCTCTGGAATACCTTTATAATCTCTTTCAAATGCTTTTTTCTTTCTGTGTACATTCCGGCCTTACGAGTGGGTTTAAATTTTGCAATTTTCTCAGTTAAAGTTGAAGTGCAATTTATCAAAGCTCTGCAGCTGTTTGCTAGTTTATGACAGCTAATCCTCGCATACTAAATCTTATAGATATTGCCTTAAACTTTATCTGCACACACACACACACACACACAGACACAGAGGGATGCACACACTCTCACACAGATATGCTTAGAACGGCTGTCATAAATGGACTCGAACTGTGAGCCTGGGCATGAGCATGAGCGTGAGCGTGAGCGTGTCTTTACTCGCATATGCCGACTGCTGGCTGCCAGTTCGATTTGCTATTTGCCATTTGGCAGTTTTCGTAAACGTTTTACAAATTGATTTATGTGCTTAACATGTTGCCAGTTTCGCTAGCAAACACACCAGAAAACGGAAAATGCGCGCGTCCTCCTCCCCCAACCCTTCCTCCACTACCACTCCCTGTCTCTACCAATTAGATTTCGCTGGAAAATCAACAGCAAAACTTTTTGCTGAGGCCTTGTCTATATGTGTTGAGCCCCTCTCTTTTTCTGGCATTGGGGCGTGTAGACAACGGGACAGGCGGACAGATAGAGGGACGGACATCGTGCCTGACACATCAATCATCGATAAATGCCGATATGTTGGCCCAAGGGGGCGTGGCATGCTGTGGCACAGCTCGAACGAACTTCACTTCTTGGCCTCTCTCTCTCTCTCTCTCTCTCTCTGGGCGCTTTTATTTTTATTAATAAAGCATTTGTTTTCCCATAATGAGCAACGACAGCCGCCTGTCAGGATTCTTTTTCTGCTTCTGCTACCATTGTTTTGCCGCATAAAAATTTCAACATAGACGAAAAATCTCTCCCCAGGGTCAGCAGTGTGTGGGCAGAGAGAGAGAGAATGAGAGCTACAGCTTGAGCCATATATATCCTCTATGCCTGTGCCTCTCCTTCGGTTGGGATTCGCATAAAAAAGTAGAAACACTTTGTCAAGTTGTTATTACCAATAATTTTTTCCTATTTTTTTTTTTTTGTTCTTTTGCTTCTATGTTTTGTTCTTCTTTGTGCCTTTCTTTGCCTCGCGGAAGCTGTCGCCATTTTCATCTCATTGTTGTTACAGTTTCCGCTTTAGGCGGGATTCTGCCAGTCATTGCTTGTTTTTTTTCCCTCATGATTGATGAGAGCTTGAGAAAATTTTTTTTGTATTTTTGTTTGGATTTTTTGATATGACGAAGGATGGTCTAAACTGATCTTCGCAGGCACAAGGACATTTAATAAACATCAATTTGGTATGCAGAAGATATTTGAGTTACTATTAATAGTATTTGGGTTTATATTTCCCAAAGTTTATAGAAAGAAGTCTATAGAAAGTTGACTTTTGTTTAAGGTTTGTTTCATTTGTTGTGAATTTGCATTTGATTTTATCATACATTCAGTTGCTCGAATGAGGTAGCTTTTTTTTTTATATTTTCTGATGGATATTTATTATTATTTAATTAATATATTATTTATTTTTTATTGAATATTTGTAATAATTTAATTCGTAAATTTTGTAAGCATCTGCAACTATCAAAATATCATTATTAATATAAACCTATGCATTCATAGTATCCACATTCTGATAACCTAACACTCATTTGCAATGAATTTGAGTTCATGTGCCACCTAATTATATGAATCATTCGCTTTCTATTGCTGCACAATTTCATTTGTGGCTTAATGAGTCTGAAAATGACTTTTAGGCCACACGCACAAGAAAAAGTTAAATATAATTTGCGTTTAGCAATGGCAAATAAAATAAGAGAAAGAATTTTTTTTATATATTTTTTTTTGGTTGGCTGTGATGGCTGTCTGTCTGTCTGCTTTTAGCTGCAAAGTGGTGTCTGCCAGCGACATAAATTCAATAAAAATATTTACAAGCATTAACACGCGTTCGGCGCATAAAATGTGTACCAGAAGAGAGAGATGGAGAGGGAGACGAATCCACACTCAAACGCAAATCTTCGCCCACAAAACAAGAAAATATTGACAGCAAAATGGCGCGTAAGCATAAATAGTGTTCGATGGCAAAAACGGAGGAGGCAAGACGACAGAAGTTGAGGCAAAAATGGGCATGACACAACAGAGGGTTGACAGTGTTGCTGCCTGTCAGCGCACCCACTCAATAGCAATGCCAATGCCAATGCCAACAACAACATCACCACCAACACCAATGCCAATGCCAACACCAATGCCAATGCCAATGAAATTTGCTACATTTTGCATATGGAGGGTAACAAAACGCCTCAAAGAGCAGCAGCAGCAGCATCAGGAGCAGCAGCAGGAGTAGCAGCAGGAGCAGCATCATCATCAGCAGAAACCCTCACATAGTGAAACATTGTTAACCGAAGAAGGAGAACGAGTCACGTTGACTATGACGATGAGGATGACGATGACGATGATGAAACTCGCACCATGTGCGAATGTCGTAAAATCCACTCAGCAATTTTTGGCAATTTTTTGGCATTTTTTTTTTTGGGTGCGTTATTTTATTATATGAGAACTAATGGCGAAAATATTATCACGCGCCATTTTGAAGGCAATTTCACGCATACGAGGCGTTAATTTATATCAAGCATTACACAGTACTTACAGCGCACACTGAGGTAATAGCCAATCGAGGAGTATTGAAAGTTCAGATGACGGGATGTGCACTTATACCAGCCGGAGTGCTCCCTGCGAATCGATGTAAAATTGAGGAAACCGTCACCAGTTTGTGGTACCTGCAAAAATCAAATACATTTCATAATGAACAATATAGAAAAGCATTAGAATATATTACATATACTTAGTTATACTTAAGATTTTCATTTGAATTTGATTCTTCGAATGAAGAACCAAACCCTTTAGGGTTACAGAAAGTCGTCAGGTTTCATTTTTGGCTTTGGCTCAATCTCTCTAATTAAAATCTATCCAGACGGAAAGAAGATTTGCATTAACCTTCAGCTGTTCAAGGTGTTGAAGATTATGGTATAGACTCCATAAGATCTGCCTTGCATTAATGTGTTTTTAACAAAGCATAGTCTATACTTTTTAACAAAAATTTTTATACTATTTTTTATAACAAGTAGAAAAATGGTTAAAAGATTGAGTAGAGTGTGGTGCGGCGGTACAAATGAGTTGCAGTCTTATGCGTAAACAATTTTTGGTAATTAAGGCAAGGCAAATAGTTGGTCCAAGAACTTTTCTCTCGCGACAACTGCACGAAAATCCATTTAAAACTTGCTCCTTGCAGCCGAAAAAGCACCTGAATCTTGAGCCAGAGACAGAACCGTAGCCTGAGTCTGCATCAGAGTCTGAGTCTGAGTCTGGGCCTCAGCCAAGAATGGACCTAGTTGGTACGTATGCATAAGTTTTATAAGGCTCACCGGCGTGTCACCGTCGTCCTTCTGCCAGCGCGGAGTGCTCGGCGGATTCGAGTCGACGTCGCATTTAAGGCTAACTTCGATGCCCTCGCGTAGCGGATAACCAAAGCCAGGTGTGCGCGAGATGGCAAATGAGGGTGTATCTGCAAAAAGGATAAGAAATTGTATGAGTAAAAGGGGTTTCTTTGGGCATAGATATATAATACACAGATTGCCAAGTTGAGATTTTCGGTTAGTTATTTTCCTATCTCTGTCTCTGTTTGTGTCTATGGCTCTGCCTCTGCCACTGTCTCTGTCTCTGTCTCTGTCTCTTGTCTCGGTGTCTGCTATCTGTCTGTTGTCTGGCGACTACTGAGACTGGCGACTAGAGACTGTGGCAACATCTACAAAATAGTTTTTTAATTAAAAAATTACGACGCAAAGAAGGAAAATAACATACTCACAAAAAATGAAAAAATAAAAACGTCAGGCGTAAGAAACTTTTATAATTAAACTAAATGCAAATGTGTGTTGGCTTTTTGATGTTCCTCAGAAGAAACCGCAAAACTAACAGGCTTTTTGTCCACCGGGCCATATCCTTGAGAATTCTGCACTATTCGAATGACAAAACGAATAGGCTTTTCGAGTATATTCACGAAATGTTGAAATTGTTTAATGAAAATGTTAAAGTAGAGTCTCTTGCTTAATAGAGCGATAAACATAAACCAATTGTTAAAATAATGTTATACTACAGATGTTATATTACAGTCTGTTAATGATAACATAATGTTATTTACATTCATGCTGATTATTATACTTTATTTTACGTGCATTCGACTGGTAAAAATGTTTTAAATCGTTTAAATGTTTGTGCACATGTGAAAAGTGTTCAGGTGAATTTGAATGCATTCATTCATTCATTGATAGAGTAATCAGTCGGTCGATTTGAACATTCGCTTCAACATATTTTACCAAATTGATCTGCCATTAGATGTAACTACATTTTGCAGTGCCAATCAAAAATCCATTGAACGCATGTCAAAAAGCTATCGACAAAATGTAAATGTAATATCAATGTAAATTCGAATGCAAATGTAAGTAATATACGAATCAAATGAATGAATAGCTGAGTGAGTACACACACACACAAACACTCACAGATATTGACACGCATGTTGCAACGTTGTCTAGTTGCATTCAATGCATATTCATAGGCATAAATCAAATGTTTTTAATTAGTGTTTGCCATACGGGTTAGTAAAAGCAAAAATAAGCACTGAAAAACTTACGTTATTGATATAAATCTTTTCAATTTTTCAGCATTTCAATTCTACTCTCTTTTCTATACAGTCTGTCCCTCTCTCCTTTTCTGTCTCTCTGCCTCTGTGCCATGGCTTTTGTGGGCTTTTGTAACTAATACAATTTGATTATGCAGGCCAAATGAAATTTGTTTGTCGGTTGTTTGCCAAACTATTCAATAGACAGTCGCTCGTCTGAGTGTGTGCATACTCACAGACATGGTCACATTCACACTCACACTCACAGTCACATATGTGAGTGTGGGTGTTTGTGGGTGTTCGTGTGTGTGGTTATGGGCGTAGCTAGCCAGTAGTCGACAGTTGTCAGGCATCATACATATGGATGAATGGCCGCCCTGTCTGTGCCTTTTATGCGGCTAACCAGGGATGCCATGGACGTGCACAGTGCCAGGCAGAGAGGAGCAGGGGGCAAGGGGGGTCGGGGCAAGGCAAGGCAAGGCTGCTTGTCTGGTCGGTCTATTGGGCAATGTCTATCAATTCGTTAGACAAAATTCTACGCCGTTAACTCAAAAGGATACTGAAATATGTGTGTACTTGTCTCTTATGTGAAGCTAGAACTGGCATTCCGTAAATCAATTTCGAATGCAATTCACTAAAGTGAAGCTATGAAAGTGCAGCGTTTTCAATTTAAAGCGCACTCTTAAAGCTAATACATTGACTAGTTATATAAACAAGTATTAAGTTGTAATATATTCTAATCATTAATATAATAAATTGAATATATAACAAAGTTCAAGTTTTCTCACTTTACTTCTCTTGAATACTTTTGAGTAAAGTTGTTTTTTCTTGTAAATCAAATTCAAATTCAACAAACCTGTAGCTAAACTATTATAAATTTATAATATTTAAATTTGCTAGCAGAAAAACACATTTACAATTTATATGACAAACGAAAAAAAGATAAAATAAAAGCAGATTGTCTAACGACATACGTTGATTTTCGATTGCAAAATCACTCGAAACTCTGTGACATGGTGAAAAATGTATAAACTGGGCTCTGATAAATTGAAAAACATTTGCAACTTTTTGCTGCAATCCAATAGTTTTTTGTTTAATGCATAAAAAAGTGCGTTTAATTTGTTTCAATTGGTTTTAAAATTGTAAAAATATTTAAACATGCTTCCGTTGTTGGTTGCTGTTGGTGTACGATTGATGTCCTTGATTTGCCTGTCAACTGTCTGCATAAAAATGTTAAATTAAAGGCAAACACAACAACAACAACAACAACAACAACAACAGGAACAACAATAACAAGCACTACTACAAACACAAAACACAAATACAAACACAGTGGCAACTGTCTGAGCAAGTGCTTTCATGTGTGTGCATTTTAATTTATACAACCGTAACAAACAATAATAACAATGAATGGAATGAGTACAAGTGTGAGTGTGAATGTGAGTGTTCGTATACAGGAACTGTTCACAGTGGTTCTTTGTGCATGTGGGCTTCACTTGCTGTTGTTACCGCTGTTATTGTTGTATGCCTTTTGTTGTTGTTATTGCGGTTTTTGCAATTTTCATGCCTGGCCACAGGCCAAATGCCCACAGACATACACTCACACTGGCACTCACTACACACTCACACTTACACTCACACTCATACCCGCACTCGCACTCCCACTCTCACATCGAATGGAATGGTACATTTCTATATTTGTGCTACCCATTGTCAATCTGCATGTTCCATGCTCAATGCCGTGAAAAACCCCGCACGATTTTTCTATATTTTCCATCAATTTCATAGCCGTCGGACCACCTATCGGTTACCTGGGCATTTGTCATGGCATTATGCGGCTTCACGGGCATTAATAAACCAAATAACTGCACCACTTTGTCCTATGCTTATCCCACTGACTGGCTACCAACCAATACCAATTGCAGCACGTGTCTGCGGCTTTTGTTACTACCAATTAGTGCAGAGGCCTTCTAATTGCCGTTGACCCAACTGCCATAGATTCTGATTCGGATTCAGATTCTGATTCTGATTCTGATTCTGATTCTGATTCTGTTTTGGTTTCTGACTTTTCATTTTCATTTTGATGTTGGATGTTGATTTCCATTTTCAAGCTGCTGTTGACATTTTTGTAAAAGGACACGTGTTCCTACTGCTGCTGATGGATTAGGTAGTTAGAGCAGATGTCTTAGCTCTAATCTGTCAAAGGTAAAAGCTTGTTCTATGCTTCTTTTTTTTTTTGAGCCTTTGTTTTGCAATATTAAGACCCTAACTAAAGCTTGGACATGCCTTTGTATGTTCCTCAAAATGATTCTTGCGCAATCTTAAACACATTCACAAAGTTTTCATAGATTTTTGTATGGAAAGTTACGCTTTAAAAATCTATCGATAAGTTTGGTATTCAATCAAGTGCAATATTCTGCATCGTCAATGAAAGTTGATTAAAAAGTTAATCAAAGCAATTGCTCATATTTCTGTAATGCATCTGCCTTTGCCCAGAGATCGGTACTGCGATTGGGGCTGCACAGCTAGGGACATAGTTATTTTATAAAGCTTTTTGCCTTCGCTTTATGCTGTTTACACAAGTTTTTGCCTACACCCCCACATAGGCATCATTAAGGCCGGAAAAAGTGGGTATATTCAGATTGTGTGCAGCAAGTTGTCATTTACAAATAATATGCACTTGCTTTTGATTCAAAAATAATTCAATTGATGCATTAAACATAAACTAAAAACATTGAAACTATTATGAAATGTGTTTAGTTTTTATAGGGTATTTTCTAGTCACACATTTAATTATATTTCTACATTTTTTTTCTGCTGCACTTTCCATTTATATAATATCACCTTTGCTTTCTTTATTTCTACAGCTGCATAATAATTTTTGCACCGTTGTTTACCTTTGCCAATGCTGCCCCATGCTGCGTTGGCCCTTGTTTCTCTCTTTCACTTTCTCCCCCTTCCTCTCTCTTTCTCTCTCTGTCTCTCTCTCTGTGTATCGCTGTCTCTGTTTCACAGTGGAAAGCACCCTTTGGGTGCTGCTGCGTGCCTTGTGGCGTGTGTTAACTTTGGCAATTTAACTTTTTAATCAACATTTGCTTTTTGGTTTTCACTTTTACTTGCCGCACACTTTTCCTATTGCACACACACACACACACACACATTCGCACACTGTGTGTTAATTAAACCCAGTGCGATTTTCATCGTATTTGGCTTTTATTAAAAACTTTTTACAACATTTAAATGCTGCATGAACTTCAAATATTCATCTGACTGAATGACTGACTGACTCATTATCGCACTCCAAATGTCTGCCTAATTACGCACATGCAAATGAAAGTATTAGTAAAGATGAAAGAATCCTTACAATAATAATTAGCAAGCGAACTCATACTATAATCATTATTATACATCATCTAATGATGATTAAACATACAATTTAATAGAATTGTCTACATTTATTACAATTTGTTTTATATTTAGTTGCAGTTCAAATGCTTCAATTATAAATTTAAAATCAAAAATCTGCAATTAGTTAACTTGCTTCAATTGCAACTTACTAAAGCGGCATTAAGTAGCTCTCACTAATATATATACTATATGAACAGCATTTTCATTAGAAACTTTTAATTTGGCATTTTCCGCTCTGACATTTTTACTAGCTATCATATGAATTAAAGTGTAGAGAGTAGAGAGTAGAGTGTAGAGTGTAGAGTGTAGAGTGTCGAGTGTAGAGTGTAGAGTGCATAGTTTAGAGTGTGGAAAACTTTCGCCGAGTGAAATTGTAAGTAACATAAAAGTTGTGTAGCCAGAGATAAAAATAGTTTTGCGTCTAACATAAATTGTGAACTTACACTGCACATCCAGAAGGAGTGAGGCATTCTGTCGTATCTTTAATGTTGGATGCTCCATGACACACAGAATTCGCGCATTGTGGTGTGCCCTGTAGACGGCAGGCAGACGAGCCTCACTCTTCGCTCCACTGTTGATTTTGTAGACGTTCTTATCCTGATAACAGAAAGAGAGAGAGAGAGAGAACGTGAATAAATTGAGTTACGGGGTGAAGGTGATAAAAATTCCAGTAAAATTTTAGGCTTAGCCACGACAAATTGGCCATAATGACAGGACGGCAGTCAGGCTGGCCAATTAGTTGAGCTTGTTATCAGCGCGACATCATTAATTTAAATTAAAGCACAAGCACAAGGGCAAGACCAAACTCTATAGAAATGACTATGACCATGGCAGTGGCAATGGCAATGGCAATGGCATTGCCTTCGTGATGAGCAGCAGCAGCAGGAGGAAGAGAAGGAATCGTTTGCCTTGGCATGCAAATTTGTTGGCACAGTTTTCAATCAATCATCCGGCATGACTGTGGAGAGGCGGAGCAGACCAAACACGCAAATTTGTGGCATTTAGGGTCTACGACAAACAAACAAATACACACACACACACACACACACACACACACACACACACACACACACACACACACACACACACACACACACACA
>JBANCZ010001063.1:0-25125 GCA_037040025.1 Sphaerogastrella javana | reverse complement strand
ACAAAACTTTATAGAACACAAACCATTCGATAATTCGAACTCTCGATAATCCGAAGTATTTTAAGGTTCGAATTATCGAGAGTCGACTGTATATATATATATAATAATATATGAAACGTTTAGAAGATATGTACAATAAAAATATCCAACAAGATGTTTTCAAAAGGTGTCGTATATTAAGGACATAAGAGAAAATATCTAGGAAAAATCTTCTTATACAATTTGGTTAAATCCCAAAAATTGTTTCAATTAAATAAGAATATTTTTATCGAGACAGAGACAGAGACAGAGACAGAGACAGAGAGAGAGAGAGAGAGAGAGAGAGCAAGAGAGAGCCATACTTATAGGATAAGTGTGAGAGACTGCGACCAAAGTAATTTGTTGACATTCGCTTGTTGGGCTTCCAAGTTACGAATGTATGAGTAGATAATAATAATTGTTGTGGGTTTCGAGTTGTTGTTAAGAAGTTGCATGTCATTTGCAAATAAATAAATAAAAAAACAAGAAACTTTCGGCACTCAATGTCTGTCGTCAAGGCAACATGGCGTATGCGTAATTTGTAATGTGTGTGGTGTTGGTGTGAGTCTGCAATGCCTGTAATTCAATAAACTTTGTTCACGAAATGAACACTAAGACCCTGGATAAAGGGACAAACAGGATGTGCTCGAGTACCACTGCGATTGTCAGCCTGTCGTCTTGGCCAGCACCCAAAGTACGGTACCCGAGTACGGTTGCGTATGTACGTCCTCGTATGCAATCTCAGTCAATTTGTACTCTACTTACGACCGTCTGTCTGATTGTCTGTCGGTGTGTCTGTCCGTCTGTATGCCTGTATGCCTGTATGCCTGTATGCCAGTGTGCCAGTATGCCTGTGTGCCTCTGCTCTCGTTCTGTGTGCGGCATACTACGGTAATATCATCTATCAATTAATTAGTGTTTCATTAAAAGTTACTCGACCCGTTGCCTTATTTGCTACTGCTGTGACTCGAGTGGTTGTTTTGTTGCTTGGGCAACTCTTGTGCCCTCTGGTTGTCGGTGGCAACCTTAAGATACATACGTTTACATTTTACCGCACTTATCGTTTATCGATAACAAGTTATAGCACAACTGTGCGATAAATGGCGTAACGAACACATAACTATGACACCTGGGACATACACGCACACACAGACCCACAGACATATACACCAAGCCCATGGAAATGGGCTTTGTTGGCACACTGACCAACCTGGTGGTTCATGCCTGGATCTGTACCTGAAACTGAAACTGAAACAGAAACAGAAACAGAAACAGAGTGCGCGTATTGCAACATCAGCTACTTTATGGGGCTTCACATGAGGTATTTCTGTCAGAGCCATATAAAGCGACTTGTGGCTTTGCTGCAAAGCCCTTAACCAGCATCAGGCTGACCCCAAACGTACATACAATGGGTGCAATTGTCACAAAACTCTCACGGTTCATGCCATTTCTTTTAGCTGCCAATTGTGAACTCAATGCGAGGTGAGCCCGATGCGAATTGAAAAAGTAACTAAATAGATTAAATTGAATTGCATCAAAGGAAATATACATATAGAGGTATGATGGCATAATGTCCTTCCATAATATAGTCAACCCTATTATCATTTTCAACGATTTCGTATATTTAGCGAGTGGAAGATTGGGATTGTTTAAGACCCAGTATTCAAAACGCACTAAAGAACCGAATAACATAATTTAATCGATGAATGTAAAATGGTTTACTGGATCAACCCTTGCCCACATATGTCTATGCAGCGATATGCAGGAATATTGGCCTGCCCAGGCCCGTAAGTGTTGCCATGTTTTGAATAGAATTTCATACGTGCTGCACATTGTGTGGCCCGCGGCGCATGTGTCGAGTGTCACTCAGTGTGCTAATCTCCATATTGTGGGTGTATGGGTGTGTGTGTGTGTGTGTGTGTGTGTGTATGCATTTAAATATATATAGACCATATAGTATGTATGTATACATATACATATACATTTGCATCGTTGTTCACAGTAGCCGTCATTTAATTTCACGCTTGCCAACCACGATGGATCCTCTGCCCTGCTGCACCCTAGAACGGTGCAGGTTGTGTGTTGGCTGGTGATGCTGTTGCTGCTGCTCCTATTGCAAAATATTTTGCAACACTATAATTCTGTTAAAGTCCAGTTAGCTGCTAATGTTTTCTAATTTAATTATACTCGCCATACTCGCTCCACCGCTCGCGAGTAAACAAAAATTTGCATTTGATCGCAAAGTGCCAGCTAAAATGTTCCATATTTACGCTGTAACCTGATGAAGCTGCCGATGACAGCAGGGTGCCGAAAGGGGGCCGGCTCGTGGTCAGGTCAAGAGGTGCTTACAGCTTCTGACAGCAACAGCAACAGCAACAGCAACAGCAACAGCAACGACAATGGCTACGGCAACTGCAACGGTAGCAATATTATCCAACGGTTTCCTAGCTACCCTTACATTTTTTTGGGGACGGCAAGAAGAACGATTAATCGATTATTTTATCATATGACAAATTTTAACCTCGCTATTACTAACATTACACATTATACTACACTTCTTTCGATTCGATTAAATCGAAATCTTTAGGTGAATAATCGATTATTGTGCATCATATGATTATTTGTGCAATCCCTACTTGTCTGTGGCAAATTTTATAGCAAGTACGTAAAGATGCGGCCGTGAAATATATATTTTATTAAAATTTTCTAGGGTATTTAGCAGTCTAGCAAGGTAGTCAGTACAATTCTTAATTAATATTGTCCGTACTTTTTGCTCTTCAGAGTCTTTATCTTCCTTCTTTTTCTTTTGGTCAAGCTGGACAAACACTGCAAAGTAGGTAACCTCAGCAAGTGAGTCGCTAAACTGCAGCGGTGTAAACATAGCTGGAATACACTTTCGCACTCACACTCACACTCACACCTATAGTCACATTCACAATCGCACTCATACCGCACTGAGTGTCTCTCAAACACGACCACAAACTCATAAACAGCGTTAGCAACATCTACAGGTACAGCAAACAAAGAAAACATTGTAATCCGTTGCAATGTGCGCGTGGTTGCAACTAGGTGTGGTACACACACACACACACTCACTCACACTCACACAAACACACACAGATACACAGGCATTCAGAGGGTCTTAAGCGGGATAAAAACACGGAGACCACAACAAGCGTCACTCCCACACTTCGACAGACCTCGACTTACGAACGTACCGAGTGGGTTGTTTAAAGCTCCATCGTCATGGTCTGTCTTTCCATTAACTCTGTTGTCCAGTACAAATTGCATTATAAGCTGTCTCTCTCTCTGTCTCTCTTTCGAACCCTCTATGTCTCTCTGGGCTTAGCGACGAAGGAGTGCAACTGAGTCAAGTGGCAAAATTCTGTTCTGATTGAACGGTTCCTGCTTAGTCTATATACTTTATATATATAAATATATATAAATATATATATTTATATATATATATGTATTACAATGAATGAGGCCAAGCGTCGAGCTCAACTTTGATCTATTGAAGTAGTGCCCTCCTAACACAGTAAGTTGCTACCAAGGCATGTGGTTATTTGTTTTTCAATGTCTGCTGTTTTCCGGGAATTTAAACCAGTGCAATTCTGCAGAGTTTCAATTAAATTTGTTGTACGTCTTCTCAACTGGACTGAATGGCTTCCTGGAACCAGTTAATTAGCTGCAGACTTCAATTAATTCTGTTAACATATACGTACATGTATTTATACATACAAGAAAGGATTAAAAAAGCAATGAGATTAAAAGTAAAAAGTTGATTCTTCCAAATAAACGAATATATTCACTTTCCTACGGCAATCCTTCGAAATGTTTTGATTAAGATATACGCTTTTGATTGAATACATTTGTATATAGCTTAACAGGCAGTCGTCCCGATAGTAGGGATCTGTAGGGTTCTGTAGGGCTCTGTAGGGATCCGTAGGGTTCTGTTGAGTTAAACAAATTGTGATATGGGTAAATATTTGTATTATATTATACTATATAACTAAAAATTTACATATGTAAAGTGAAGTAGCGCATCAGGAATGTTTTGGTTGCAATTTACTTTTGAAATGTGGCACAATTAAGGAATAAATACACTTTATCCTCGACAGCCAAATATTAGTTTTTGCAGATTTAGGAAACAGCGTAGATGAGATACTTATCGGTGCAGTATTAGAGATACCCAAACGCAACCAAGAACCGCCTCTTATGTGGCCTTGTTAATGAACTTCTTCAACTATTTTTGAAGGTCATGAAACTATCCAGTCGCCGCGTGCCCTTGCCCATGCCCTTTCTGACTGTCCAGACCCGAAGCTTTGGCCTGTTTTTATGCTGAATTTAACTAAATGATGCCTAAAGGACATGAGCCCATCATATCACACACACACAAAAAGGACACACAGGAAAGGCGCTGCCGGGCTGCATGCGAAAACCAGATAACGACTGTCTAGGTGTATCCCGGTTGCTCCCTCTCCCATGGACATAATTATAAAATGCTCTGGCAGAGCGGAAATTGAGGCAAGTGTCGAGGGCCAAAATGATGTGACGCGAACCTAGAAGAAAAAAAAAAAGTGAAACAGATAAAGAGGGAGAAGTATGGAAAGTGAGAAAATGAGAAAATGAGTACCAAGATCAAGAGCAACAAAAACAAAAATAGTACTGAAGTGATTCAGCCGGATAGTGTTTGCAATTTAATTTCCTAGAAGTACTACAACTACAGGATGGCCCCCAAAAAAACTATGCTACAGCGGAAATGAAATTAGATGGCGGGGCTGAGAGCAACGGTTAGGCATGAAAGAGTGAATGAGTGTGAATGACTGTGAATGAGTGAACGAGTGGAGTTTGGGTGCGGTCTGTGGACTGATGGAAAGCATAAAAGAGCCAAGGTAATAGAAGTGCGACCCGAAGATGGGCGTGGGGCCAAAGTTGTTGCGATTCAGCATCAACTTGTAATGAGCTGGAATGAAAAGTTGCCAAGTTTATGTGACCCGACTGAGTAACTTGCGACCTGTTAGCTGTTAGCTTCTAGCTAGACTTCTACTAGCTCTGACTTGTCGCTTACCACTTACCAATTGCCACTTGCCTCTTGCCTCGTGCCACTTGCCACTGCGAGTTGCTGGCTTGACAAATTGCTGCAAAAATTTAATTACTTGCAAATGAGTTGTGAACACGAGGCAGATGCCAAGAACTTTACTGCTGCTAGCATCATTAGGCTAATTAAATGGGCATTACCCAACACTGGCACACACACACACACACACACACACACAAACACACACCCACAGATCCACATACACACACATATATATACATATATATATTCACTTTATGTCCCACAAAAGACTTTGAATTCAAATCGATAATAATGCAGATGACGTTGCACTTTAAATTTCAATTAAAAAACTTTTAATTTGAAATTATTTGAAACTTTGGGTGATTTTTTTTTTTAAATTTTATTCTTGATTACACTTTAAATTTGCCTTTGTGTATTATTTTATCTCGATCTTATTCCAAAGCATTGCCATTTAATTTTACTTCATAAGTTTCTCCAATTGAAACTATTCAAAGAAGTCTCAAAGAGTTCAATCTTTCAATCAATAATTTAAAAAAAAAAAATCAATTTTTTTTTTATTAAAACGAGTCAAATAAATTTTGCGTTAAAGTTAAATTTCTCAGTTGCCCGACGCGAAATGCCAAATGAAAATACAGAGATTCGATAATTCAGAATTTGATTAAATTTGTAAAATCAGCAGAAATCGACGGTAAAGTTTTTTATGGAAAATATGATTTGCGAGCATCGAAAACTCAATTTCAATGTCAACATTTCAAACATAAAAAATAAAAAAAAACTAATAAAAATTATTTATGTAAAGGCCAAGGGCAGAAACATATTAACTGTTACACAAGCGCAAAATAAAAAAAAGGAAGGCCTAGATAAAATCGAATTGTGTATACCCTACAGTGTATAGACAAAATAATAAATGAAAAAACTAGAGAGACAGATAATGGGAAATAGAAATTTCAAATATTATATAGATAAATTGTGCTGTTTTAAAATATATTTAACACAAAACTTAATCAGTTACTACAAATCTGTTATAAACATACTATAATTATAAAAGTCTATAAAGCTAAAAAAAATACTGATATTGTTACATATAAAATTTCTCAATGATATGCAAGAAAGTACCTGGGCTGGGTTAATAAAACACACATTTTTTTTTAATCATCCAAATATCTTTTGTCGCCTTCAAAGTAGTCCCCATTTGAAGCAATACATATATGCCAGAGATTCTGCCAGACTGGAAACATTTTTAATAGACTTTTTCCGGGATAGCCTTCAACTCCCGTGCCGAATTTTGTTTGATGACTTCAATGGTGTTAAAACGGGTTCCACGGAGTGGAATACGGAGTTTGCTCGATGGTATTTATGGAGTTTTTGACTTGGTATTCCTTGTGTTTACAATGGTAGCCCCATGCGACGCTGCGTTGTCTTCGCAAGAAATCCATGAGATGTTCGCCCACAATTCCGTCGTTTTTTCCGCAGTAAAGGTTTTTCAATTTCGACGGAAGAAAGAAAGAAAGAGCATTTGAGACTGGTATCTCTATGGTTTTGTATTTTTTAATGGAAGTTTTAACATAATTTGATCGCTGCCTATCAAAATGTCAAATATATATATTTTTAACATTAATGCGTGTTGATAGTTTTTCGATTTGACTTCGTTAATTGGATTTGCAACGTCCTCCCAGCAATAAACAACAACAAAAACACGTTAAAAAATAAAAAAAATAAAGCAAACAAAAAAAAAAAACCAAAAATACAAAGAACGGAACAAAAAATTACTAAACGCCAAACTCATTTTCATATGCAAAGAGCACGACGCCCTGTATGAGTTTAGCCTTACTCTCCTGCTAATGGGTGTGTGTATGAGTGTAGATGTGGGTGTGTGTATGAGTGTGTAGGGGGTGTGAAGGGGGTGTGTGCGTGGGTATGTGTACGTGCGTGTATCTGCATATGTTTAAAAGTTTTACACATTTCTTTATTTATTTATCGGGTTGTTTGTCTTTGCTGTCCCTGTTCCCATCAAACATACACACACACACTCATACACACACACACACACACACACACACACACACACACATTTGCAGGCGCTTTAATATGTCCATTAAAAATAAAACCAAAAATATATTGCATAATTTTTTAATTTTACACTCGCATTATAAATAAATCCAAGGCTCCAAAAAACTCCGACTGTCTTTGAAATCGATGACAATTGCAGGCAGTACACACACACACATACATATATGAAAGGGCGTGTCAGGCAGTGGGCGTGGCAAGCTCGATGACTCAAATATGCCGGCACTTCAGTTAAGCAAGACAAATGTCGGACACACGTCGCCAATTCTCGACCTGTTCTCGGTTTTTTAAAGGCCCCACCACCAGCGGTGCAGGAAGCCGTAACTTTAAATGTAACTGTGACTGCCACACCCCAGGTGTGTGTGTGTGTGTGTGTCGTCCACAGGACCTTCATATGCGTTGTGGCCAGTGGCAGCTCATAAATGTCAGTGGCATAGACGTGGATAGAGATGGAGAATCTTCTGACATGGGGCCTAGAACGGGCCATATTCGGGGAATATGAGCCGTACCGTGCCAGCGTTTTGAGAGCCGTATGATACCCCGAAAAAAAAAACGGGAACCAAAAATGAAAACAAAAAAAAAAAAAAATAACAAGGAAAAAAGTAAAAGAAAAACTCAACTGACAAATAACTCAAAAGTGATTGATGGTGCCCCTGACATGCTGACACATATAAATGCCTGCAAATGGGGCACGAGACGCTGCCACAGTTGCTGTAGCTGCCGCAGTTGCTGTCTCGGTCGCTGTTGCTGCCACAGTTGCTGCTGTTGCTGTTGACGTGTCGCATGCATAGATGTAGTGGTAAATGTAGAAATAGAAAAGCGTATAACATAAACCATATAGCCGTCATACATGTACCTTATAAAGCGTATCCCATGTACCGCCCATTAGCTGTAAGATACTTATACTTCAACCACGCCCAACCCGCCCATGCCACCCACATTTATATTAAGTGTGGACTTTTGTTTTTGCAATATGCGTGCGTGATTTCTTTATGCCTGCATCATTACTCAGCAGCCCAGAGCGGGCGTGCCAGGGGCCCGAACTGGGACTGGGGCTTGGGCTTGAGCCCAGGCGTTTGTCGAATAGTTTGCTGTGATTATTTGCCATTCATTGACTGTGTTTGATAATGCCACAGGCTAGAGACCCATGCCACATGCCGCATGTCATCTGTAGCCCTTAGCCCTTAGCCAATGTCAACTACCAACCGTCAACCGTCAACCGTCAACCGTCAACCGTCAACTAGTCGAGTTCAGGCGCATCTGCGTCGACACTCGAATGAGTGCCATTTGTAGTCGCAGGGTACTCCTGCCTCCCTCACCCAAGGGCATCTATTTACATTAAATAATTACCTGAAGTGCAAACTTTAAAGAGCGCTGCCAGCTCTGAATGTCTTTGCTGCTTATAGCTCCTTCCACCCGTCCACCATCAACCATGAGCCCTGCTCCTTGTTGCTTTTGTTGGCCAAGCCATTTAAACTGCTGCATATCTGCAGGCGCTGCCGCAGCCCACTCCTTGCCCCGTGCCCTGTGTCCCGTGTCCCGTGCCCAGATAGACTAAGTGTAAGCCAGATATCTCAATGAGCGAACAAGCACAAACAAGAGAGCAGCAGATAAGTAAGTAGTGTCATTTGCGTCCAATCCAGGTGGGAAGCAGACAAACAGACGAACAACCAAGCAGACACCCAGATACACAGACAGACAGACAAACAGACAACTTGAAGCCACTTAAGGTCACTTTAAAAAGAGCCAGCAAACGAGCATACACTGCAAACAATCTGCATGATATTCCTTGTCCAATCTCCATTTATTGAAATGTTTTCACAGTAAACAGATAACCAGACAGAGCGTCTCAGGGACCAGATCCAAAATCAAATACTAATAATATATACCACATTATACATACATCCATATTAATACATAGATTTATTCAAATATTTCTATACGCATCTAAAATTTGCTAATCAAATTCAATGTATACTTAGTATAAACCCAATATTAAACATACAAATTCTACATTTAGTATAGAATATTTTAAAAATACTAAGCATAAATTTTAATACGACTAAATATCATAGTTTACTACAGCGAATAAAATGAATTTTAATTTGTTTAGCATGGAATGTTTTTGAAATATATTATTATTACTAACTTGATACTGCCAACAAAATTTTTTTGAATATTTTTAAAATATCTAACTGTTACGTATTAAATTTTACTTTAACAAATCTTCTATTCGTTAGGACAATATTATTGCTATTTATTTATTTATTTTTTTTTTTTATCAATCTGTAACTTCTTAGGGTAAACATTTTACCTTTTGGGTTGCTATGGCATTATCCCAATTAATTTACATTTATTTTGAAAAACATTTTGAGACTGTTTGATATAAAGAAGAAACATTTTTGCTATTTTGTATTTCGGGCACTCATAAGCCATACTTACAGTCTGCAAGAAAAAAAACAATGACTTATCAAAAACAAAAAAAAAAAACATTACTTAAAATCGATTACATTGCTTGTTTGGGTGTTTTTTTTTTAATCAGAGTTGTTCCTGTTAAGCTGGAAAACTCTGTATTTATTTACAAATTGATGGTTATTTTATTTACCCCTTGCTGCACTTTAGGGTGTTTGGAATTGCACCCGCTTCATGCACAATGCAACGTTTACCCTCTGACCCAGCAGAGAGCAGCAACATCTATTACAACGACAGCAGCAGAAGCAGAGATCCTGGCAACGGCACTTCAAAACTGATGAAACTGTCAATTTAGTGAGTCCCCATTCGCATGTGGTTGCCCCAATTCCCTGCTGTCCCTGCGCGACCCTACCCTGCCCTGTCCTGACACTAACCCTTCGAACCACCCCTTAAACCCCACTCAGTCCCTCCTCAGCCCCACTTGGCTGCTCACTGACGCATTGCAATGCCATTTCCATGCTTTATCTGCTCTGGCCTCGCGCAAATTGATGTTTTTTCAGCTTGTTGTCATTCTCGTTGTTATCTTTTTTTTCTGCTTTTTGTTCTTTATTGTTGCTATTGCAGTTACTATATATATATATATATATATATATAACTGCATGAAAATACTGTAGAACACTAAAGTCCCATGGCAAATTTGTTGATTTCTTTATGCGTTTTGTTGATTTGACTTTTTTTATTGTATGTTTTATGTTTGCTTTTAGTATTTTCAGTTCATTCGGGCGACACGTGCCATACATTTATCAAATTAATATGTACATATAGATCAAAATAATAACAAAACTGTTATATTTTTGTATCAATATCGAGATAATAAACAAATAAAACTATCAAAACACTTTATGTTTGATTGACTGTTAAATATGCAAATATTTCCTTAACATTTTTCTTCTTTTGTTGTGGGAATTTCACACGAATGAATACATCCACTATTCAACATTTTCTTTTGCTAATTAATATCTACCTAAAATATTTTACAGAATGTTATAAAGTATTTCCTTTATATTAAATACAAAGTTTAGATATTCTTCATTATCATGTTTTTGAACTATATACTTCTATATTCTGTATTTATCCATTGTCATGCAAATATTCCAAAGCTGTATTCACTATTTGGAACACATTCCGTTTACACATTCAATTGACCCTGAGGAAGTTCTGTAGATTGAATTGCATAATATCAGACAAAAAGCGTATGGGATTTGTGATGGCTATGATTTTTTTGGACTGTAGAAATTTGATTTATTTTTTGATTTCCTATTCTTGATTATTATCTATCTATTTAACAAGTAAAAATTTTTTCTCAATATTTAAGGAATATTTTAGGGTTTCTTCATTATTCTTTAGTTGTGTTTTATCCTAAGTTTCTTTATCCATTGCCATGTTCGTATTACAAAAGTTCTGTTCACTGTTTGGAACACATTCCGCTTACACATTCAATTGAGCCTGCGGAAGATTTGTAGATTGAATTGCATAATTTAAGACATAAAACGTATGGGATTTGTAGTGACTGTGGCTTTGGACTATGGAAATTTGGGTTTATTTTTTGGATTTCTGCATTTTGAGTGCATCCTTTTATGCAGTGTACTGAATGCGTTGTCCTTGACACGGCCTTTGTAGAAGCCGTCCCAAACTAAATTCATTCTTCATTCGCTTTTTAATTCACTTTTCGCAGTTCGTTTTTTTTGTCTTTTGGGTGAACGGCAATCGATTACACAGCGTTAGACATATTTGAGGCAGCATTCTGTGCCTCTCACACTTTCTCTTACGGTGTCTCTCTCATTCTGGCACCTGATTAGCATAATTTGACGTGTGAGCTCCTCGATTCGATTCGGCTAGGCTCTGGCTGGCCTGGCCTGACTTGGCTTGGCTTGGCTTGGTTTAGTTTGACGCGTTTCATGGTCCATGGGATGTGGGCCGCGCCAAGGACAGGCGCGTGAAAAACAAGACCCAGCCGACATGCCAGACCATTTTGCCGACTTGCCAGAAAATTGTTCGATTTTCAACTAAATTTTGAATCAAAAACAACGACAGCAATGGGCGACATGTCATCGTCAGCTACAGCTACAGCTTCAGTCGGAGCATACAGCATTCAGCTCCATCCTGGGACACGCGACAACTTGATTTTCGGATTTAGATTCTTTTTCTTTATTTCATTTTTTTGTTGTTCTTACTGTTGTTGTTGTTGTAGTGAATTTCATTTTTACTTTTACTTAGAGACTTTATTTTGTTTTGATGTGATGTGATGTGCCTGAGGGGTGCTCTCCCAAGAGCTGACAGCTGAAAAAACTCAAACTCATCTGAAATGGGGGCATACTCCAAAATCAAAAGGTATGCCATTGAACTGGTACTCAGCTTCAGTTTTGCTCACTTCATCTGGCACCGCCTTCAGGGAGCAACAGCCAGCTCCAAAGTTTTCTTATTTTACTGACAATTGTTTTATTCAACATGTTTATGTTAAATATAATATTAAATATAATAATTTAGGAAAAATCTTATCAAGTTTATTCCCGTTTTTCCCGTGAAATGTACTAAAATCCACTTCGAAGAAGTGCCCCAATAATATTTTTTCGGTTGAGTATGAATTGCTTTGACAGTAGATTATAGAAATCGTTTCAACAACATTGGCATTTCATTTGAAAATATATAGGAATTTATTTTAAGACAATCTGTAGAGTATAAAAATATTTATTAATAAAAGTGTTTTTGGTTCTGGAGGATTATTGTTGAAATGCACATATACGCCTGAATGGAATGTTTCAATATCAAATGGTTATACATGTAAGAAACGAAGTTTAGTTTTCTCAATATTGTATTTTTTTTTAAGAAATTTCTACGGAGAGAAACTGCATGTCGTGATTTACTTAACTTTAAACGTCAGCCTCTCAATTTGAATGTTGATTGATGAACGAAGGAAGTCATTGGCTCAATCTGCACCATAGTGCCTCACTCACACATACACTCACGCACATGCAGGCACGTCTGCATGAATATATATAATGTATATATGTATATATTCATACATGTTCGAATGGTTCGCGTCTCGTCTCGACATATGGGCGCTGTCTGGTTGTCAACACAATGCCAACGCACAGACATCGGCAAGGAATGGAGTAGGATAGGGTCGATTGTAGCCAATGAGACCCTTTAAAGGGCCTCTTTAAAGGCTGCGCTGAAAGCATCACTAAAGCGCAATGCACGCACATGCAGACAATGAAAGTAACGCACAGGAAACCGACTCCGAGTGCTACCATTAAATTTGATATACGACAATAAGCGTGGATAATGCGTGCAATGGAGCCATAGACCGGGGTCACTATGGCACAACCCACAATCAAGCAAATGGAATTGATGTCCGTCAGACCAATAATAACACTACAATGCCGACCAACCAAAACATATACATATATACGTGGATGCATATATGTATCTGTATATCTGTGTATCTGTGTATCTGTGTATCTGTGTAACTATAAAACATAGTCCTGAACCCTGTGCAACTAAACTCATATGCATTGGGTATGTACAGGTGAGATGGTAAGGTGCAGCTGGTTTTTATGAGTCTGGCAGAAGACTTAAAGCAGCATAGCAAATGCATTTATCTGGCAGTAAAAAGGCGTATTGCGATGAGAGACTACGACCGCCAGACTGCGGGCTAGCTTAAGAGCAGCCACGGTGCACAGTTTGTGTCGTAAGTTATGGAACGCTATAAAATCTAGCCAGAAATCCCTTTCACACTTTCACACACGCTATGGAATTTGGTACACACACACCATAGTACTTTTATTAAGAAATATGCTTATGCTCGTTAAATCATATTAAAGTTCCTGATGAGCTCTACTATTAATATACATACAGCAGTGACTGTATATTCCTTGACTCTACACAATTTTGTCTGTCTTTTCTTTTTAGTTTATATTTTCATAATGAATTTCTCAAACCTTAATTAAAATGTAGAACCAGCTGAACATAACATTCTCTACATCATATTGTACATACATCAACTTATGCTACAAGTTTTTGGCGTTGTTCTAAGAAACGCAAGAGTTGCTTCTAAAATTAAAGGCGAGCTGTTGAACTCTACTATAAATTTCCCAAACAAAATATAATGAAACTTCAGAATATAATGTATAAATATATAATCGATTAAAGGACATCATATTTACATCAACTTATCCTACGCATTTTCAGAGTAGTCCCTAAAAACACCAGAAGCTTTTAAATATCCCATGGAAAGTTTAATGATATTATATAACGAAATATTAAAATACATACATATATAATCGATAATCAGCTATATATAATGCAGACATGGATGCTAATCTTTTAATTATTTGGAGCTTAGGGCGTGCATGCTTTCTCAACAAATTTTCAACATCTTCTTGGTCTTCATCTACGGTGTCGCAGAAGAGTTGCTTCTTGTGGCCAGTTCAATAATAGAAATGAAAGGCGCTTAAACCTTTAAGACGCCAATTACAATGAAAATTGATTTTATTTCGCATTCGTCGTTTGGCTTTGGTTTCTTTCACATTCCATGCATACCCTGTACAAACACCCAGTAGCGCAATAGGGTGTTTCCAAACAAGACCTCAAGAAAAGAATTCCTAAAGCTAAGTTAATGTTTTGTACCATAAGCTATTAAAACTATAGTTGTAGTATGTTCTATGGGTAATCATACTGAACTGTTGGCCAATATGTTCCTTCATTTTACAGGGTATCTACCCACTTTTACGATGATGTGAATATTGTTACCAAGTAAAAAAAAAAAAATGAAGCTGCTGGCACTTGCTATTGTTTCACTTTATCTGTCTGTCTGTGTATTTGGCTATGTGTGTCTGTGTGTCTATCTCTCTGTGTGTGTGTGTATGGGTGTGTATGGGTGTGTGTGTGTTGTGCCCGTCTGCCAAAGTGCCGAATGTACATAATGCCAGTGGATTAGGGCTTAGTTTATCAGCGTTTTCAGTGACAATGTCAAGGTCAAGCTCATAAGCGCGTATGACAACAGTACTAAGCTGTATATGTATGTGTGTGTGTGAGTGTGTGTGTGTGTGTGTCTGTCTGTATGTGTCTCTATTGTCATTAGCTTAGCATGTATATACACAGATGTGTATGTGCCAATAAATTCGATATTAGCTGGCAGCTGTTGAGCCACTTGGACGCCTCGATATTAACATACAATTATGCCAAATGCCAATCAAATGCAGGACTATGTAGTATAGTGTATAGGAAACAGCAGTGCCATCTAGTCTGGCGGCAGTCTAGGGTATTATCGAGAGGGAGAATGAGAGAGAGAGAGAGAGAGAGAGATAGAGAGAGAGCATTCGTGTGTGCAGCTTAGGGATGGCAAAAAAAATCGATTATTCAATCATAAGATTAATTTTAACCTTGCAATTACACATTTTTCGATTCGATTAGATCAAATTTTTAAGGAAAAATATCGATTATTGATGATGATTAATGATTAATTGTTAAATGATTAATTGTGCCATCCCTAGTGTGGCTCAGTGTCCTTGGCCTTGGCCATTTATCATGGTAATAGGCCAACACGTGCTCCAAGTTCTTGTTTTGATTTAACGATCTCGTTTTGCTGCAATCAAAGAATCACACACACGCACGCGATGTGTGAGTGTATGTGTGAGTGTGAGTGTGAGTGTGAGTGTGAGTGTGAGTGTGAATGTGAGTGTGTCCAAGCAATGGACAGCAGCGAATCCGAGCTGTCCTGCCAGACAATAAAAAAAGCAGCAGCAGCGGCAGCGAGTAAAGTATAAGTCGAGACATCGAAATCTGCTTATTTACTTAATGTGCTTGCGGTAATAAAAATTGCACTTGCCGTTGGGCGTTGCTGGCGTTTGGGGCGCTTGGTGGAGTCGAAAGTGGGGCGGAGTCGTTTGGGGCGTTGGGCGCGTGTCGAGTCGCTGGCCGAGTAAAATCGCAGCTAAGCAGCTTTTTATGATTATGAAGAAAGGCAGCTTTTTAACTCTGTTTTTTATTTATCTGCTATTGTTGTTGTTGTTGTTCTTCTTCTTCTTCTTCTGTTTATTCCATTTGTTTTGTTTGTTTGACTAAGATCAGCGTGCATAGAAGGTTCAGAGATTTCTTGTGGCACGTGTGTGTCGAAGCGCTGAATAGTATGCTACAATATGCTGCTACAAAATGTGAAACGAAACGAAATAATGGAAAAGGAGAACATTTTGAGCTCGTTTTTATGTGTATAAAGTGATAAGATCTGATGCACAATTCTTCGACTTTATAGTTGAGAAATAAATTTAAATGTTGAACGCAATTTGAAGCAATCATAAAGTAGAGTACTCAGTGCTATAATTTTTATGTTGCATTTTGAATATATAATGCACTCGATGATAAATCTAGTCGAATCGTGTTGATACACTCAAATATATAATAATATTTATATCTGCAAATATATAGAATATTATAAATAGAGCGTTTATGAATGAATAGACCAATAATTTGTAAAATATATTAAAAATACTTAAAATGAAAATTCAATAGCAATTTATGTTTAACATTTTCGAGCAAGTTGACAATTAATAATTCTTGGTAAATTTTTAAAAATAAAACTTAACCCCTAAGTTAGTATATAATCAGTTTCAACTTAAAGTTAAGTTTATCTGTAATAAAGTTCAGTAGTATTTCTTATAAATAAATGACATATTATTCAATAAATTGATCTAACAGCATTAACATTTGTCATGTTAGTTTTATGTAGTCCTTAAAATGTTGTGAAGTTCCTTTAACGTAAATAAAATGCACTCGATGATAAATCTACTCGATTTCGCTGTACGAATCCTATAGATATATTCAAATGTATAAACATATTTGTATAAGCAAATATAGAATATTGTATATACAGCGTTTATGATTGGAAGTAAAATTTTAAAATATTCAACTCAAAATAAAATTCAACAGCATTTTATGATTTACTTTTAAAGGCAAAATCATAACTCATAATTCTTGGAATATTTTGTAAATCTTTAACTGTGATAAAATTGAAAAAAATTACACAGTTTGTCCAATAAATAAACTGCATAAAATTCAATAAATTGATCTGATAACATTAAGATTCGGCATGTTGTTTTTAAGTATGTCGTTATTGAAATGTTGTTACTTATGCAGATGTGTAAATGAAATGCACTCGATGATAAATCTAGTTATTTTTGCTTGGATGATTTCGTTGATTTCACAGAAATATATAATAATTTTGAAATATATAATAATTTTTATATCAGCACACATATAGAGAACTATAAATAAAGCATTTATAAACGTCTAGAACGTGTGCTTATACATAAATTTCTAAAAAATTATGCCATCAGTAATTTGCGACTTACTTTTTAAGGCAAGTTCATAATCCATAATCCATGATAAATTTTTAATAAAATATTTAACCCCATATTTAGTCTATTGTCAGGGCCAACACATCTAAAACTTTAGCTGTGATAATCATAGTTTGCCTTATATATAAATAAAATAAAGTTAAAGAAATTGATTTAACAACTTCAACATTTGTCAAGTTGCTTTTATGTCAATGTTGCAATGTTGTGAAGTTGCTTCCCGAGATGTTTTTTTGTTGCTCTTCTTGCTGTTTCGCAATGTTGTTAGTGTTGCTGATGTTGCTATTGCAGTTGATGTCGCTGTTGCATTTGATGTTGGTGTTGTTTTTGATGTTGCTGCTGCTGTGACTGCGACCAGCTGCAACTGTTGTTGAGTGTTTTTGCCGCATTTTATGAGGGCGTAAACTGGCAACATTGTGGCATCGCAACTATTTCAAGTATCTGTCCGAGTAACCAGTTGTTGTATGCAACCAGCGGGGATTCTAGCTGAATTTATGATCATTTCACTCTCAGTTTATAACGCGCGATTCGCACTTAAGCTATTCGTTTGTGAATAAATTTCGACATTTTATTTGCTGCTTTGCCTCGCATTAGCAACACTGTCTAGCACGAATATTCATAAATGGCTTTCGAATATTCAAAGAAAAATTGCATTTGTTTAAAAAAATTATCGGATATTGATTTCATTAAAAAAAGGCATGCTGTTCATAATGGAAAGCAACATAATCCAAATGACCTTTAAAGGACCATATACGTTCCTTGAAATTATATCTACCGAATACTCTACTCTAATATTACTATTATTACTCTTATAGCGAAACCTTTTATTTATATTTTATGTTATAACTATAACATATGCAATGATATGATATATATTAAATATTTTTAAAGATTGTTCACAATACTTAGTGAATTAATGGAAGAATGGAATGATTAAGTTTTTTTTAACTATATATCTCTATATCAGAATATTACTTAATATTCCGACAACGTATTTCTTTCAAATTAAAAAACGCAACTGCAATCTGCAATTATTATGATTAAATTACAATTGAAGCTAATCTTATATACTGTATGCTCAAAGTAATCGAACGAATCCTTTATTATGAGCTTAATCTTAATAGTGAGCATCGTTCAAGGATGCATTGCAAATTGATAACTGTTAATACAATTTAGCATTTTGCAACAAGAAGTTGCATAACTGGTAATTCGATTGTTACGACCAGCATCTTGCTTCATCTCAAGCAGAAAGAAACATTGAGTGCGAGAGAGAGAGAGAGAGAGAGAGAGAGAGACAGAGTGAGAGAAAGGGTAAGAGTAAAAGAAATCTTATCACTTCAGATGACAGCCAGAAGCATCATCATCTCGTTTCTATATTTGTGGTGTTGTTGTTGCTGTCGATGTTGTTGATGCTGTTGCTGTTGTTGTTGTTGCTGCTGTTGTTGTTGTTGTTGTTGTTGACGTTGTTGTTGGTTGTCGCTGTCACAGATGCTCTTTCTATAACTCTGCTTTGGGGCCCATAGATGTTTTACTCGCAATTTCCGTTATGTGCATGCTGCATCTGTATATACATAAATATATATATATGTGTATGTGTGTGTGTGTGTGTGTATGTGTGTGTATCTCCATCTAACGAAAACTGTTGCTAAAGTCACTTTGCTTTTGTAATTCCATAAATTGCGTAATTGCATGACGGTGCTGGGTATACGAAGGCAGCCAGAGCGCACCAAAGGCAGCTTCAAGAAAGCCAACACAGATGGGAAGAGATAAAGAGAAAGAAACATAGAGGAAGAGAGAAAGAGATAGGGAGAGAGACAGAGAAAGAGACAGACTGAAAGAGAGATAGAGAGAGCGTATGTGTTGTAAATAGATGTAATGTAAGGGAGTCAAGAACTAGGCAATAAGCGACAAAACTCAATAGTCGCCTCTAACTCATCGTACTACCATAGTTGCAATATCTTTCTAACTATACATACATACATATACATATAGATGTGTGTGTGTGTGTGTGTGTGTGAGTGTGTGTGAATGTGTATGTTGTTATAGTTGTGTATATGTTTTTATAAGCTTCTCGTTGCATTATTCATGAAGTTGATTTTGCAAAAGTTTCCCTGCTGCTTTTTCTTGCTCTTTCAGTTGTTGCTGTTGCTGTTGCTGTTGGTGATGCTACTGCTCTACTGGAATCAAGACAAATCAAATTAATGACGTTGATGAGGCGCCTTTGATTTTCTTTGCCAGTTAAATCAAATGCAGTTAGCTACAATCCAAGACGAACAACCGCAACACCAACATTTTCATCTATGTCTGGGCATCTTCAGGTCTTGCGACTCTGTCCCTGCACCTGCATCAAATTGCAGCAAGCAAAATGCTGATTACCATAGGGACGAATGAAGAGTTGGACAGACAAATAGAGAGAGAGAGAGACAAACAGACCATAGATTGTAGCACGAACACCTGGATAGATAATCATTAGCTGCATTTGCCATGCAACCCTCTTAGATTCACAGTATCTTAGCTGAACAGATGTGGCAAAGCCAAGCTGCACCTTGATTTAGACGCAGTTATATTTTGGTCGGAATTCGATTAGAAAATCTTAATTAAATTTCTTATTTAATCACAACAAATAATACGCTAACGTAATAAATAATACGCTATCAATAAAATTTCTAAACAATTTCTAAAGTAAATCAAATACTAAGAATGGATTGGGTGTGTGTGTTTTAATTTATTTATGCCCTGTGTTTAAGAAGCATTAAAGGGCTTGAAAACATTGTTGAACATGACAGAGCGACAGACCGTTGAAATTACGAATTTTGTGTTTACGTGAGATCGGAATCATCGCTTTCCATATACCACATAAACCCGGTTCTTTTATAGATCTCTATGGCTTTTTCTTGCTTCAATTTGAATTCCATTAGATAATATTCTCGCAAGAGATTTGTCAGACGCTCTAATTCCCTTCTCTTTTCCATCATCTTTTCGTGAAATTCCAATTCCGCTTGAATCATATTCCTTTCAATTTCCTTTAACTCTTCTTCGATTCGGTTTATCTCACGGGCCTCTTGGTCCAGCAAGCGCTGCTGTTCTACAAGCGGATCCCCCTGTGGGGGTTCCTCCACGACTTCGCCGTCATCCTGGACATCCCCATTTACTGCCTGTGTTGACATACCTGCATTTTTGATGTATAGATATGTATATTAGATTTCAGGTTATCAGTATGTTTAATCGCTATTTAATACCTTCTTCGTAAGTGAAATTAATTGTTCTTCAAAAAAAAAAACGCACGTTCTTTATGTCTTCTGATTGCAGACTGATGAAATATTTTCTCATACGGTGTCAAGGCACCGTTTGCTGATTTCAATGACACCTACCAAAGTTTTTACTTTGGGATATTTCAATGAGAAATTCGTTTTACAATAAATGCTCAAGCTGTCCAGCAACTAAAATGCTTTCAATAATATCAATATGACGAGAGAAAATGAAAATGTGTCAGTGTTGGTAAATACGTAATGACAGTTGGCAACACTGGAGTTGTTACACTCATGCTACTGTCAAAAAAAAAATTAATTAAGTTTCTTATATTTAATCACGTATCGGAATAACTAATGTAATAAATAAATTAAACTATCAATTTCAAATAACAAATTTCTAAACAATTTCAAAAGCATATTACATAGTTGCACAATATTGTAAACGAATATGGACTACCCTGCAAATGAAGTCGTCAATGTAGTGTATGAAAAACATAATAAATTTCTGGGCCGTGGTATTTTTACTTCTAATATATTTGGTCACATTGTAATTTCGCTATTATTGCCACTGGCATCAACTTGTAACAAAAAGGTGCTATAACATGCATCTTTTGTCACAACTGCCAAATGAAATTGCATTTACCAAGTTGGTCAAAATAAATCAAAGTCAAGAAGCACATATTAGTATATATATATACCATATACATATCCGTACATCAAAGCAAGCTGCACCTTGAGCAGTTTGTAACACCAAAATTTAAAAAAGTCAAGCGACCGACCAAATATAGCAAATGCATTTAAAATAAATCAGTGTACTACTGAAAATTATTTAAAAGTCAGCTGCAGCGAGGGTAGCTTACACAATTCCGAATAATATTTTAGCTTTCAAAATCATAACAATCAGGTATTGTCAGCTACCATTAAGAGGGTTCTCAATTTGCACAAACACGGAAATAGTCTTTACAAGAATTTATTCAGCTTTGCAATAACATAAAACCACACGAGAGTTTCATAGCAGTAAGCTAGGATGTACAATGCAATCAGTATTTAACACAATATTATTATTATACGCAGTCAATATCATAACATGCAGGAATTGTCAGCTACTATTAAGACGGGTTTCAATTTTAAAGAGTTTCCCTCTATTCTGACAAGCGTTCTCCCAGCTTTGGGACCACCTAATACCATACGAGAGTGTCATAGCAGTAAGCTAGCTTGCACGATTGCATTGTGCAGTGTTGTTGAGGCAACTGTTGAGGCAACCCTCGCATAAGCTACAGCAGGGAGTTGCATATTGTTGTCAGGGCACGTGGTCTATACGTGCCATTTGGGGGCTGCACAGCTTTCGTATCAAATTGAAAATATGCATGACTGTGTATGCACACACTCGCACTCACACACAAACACATATATATATAGATATATATTACATATACACATATATTCATATAATCGTATATATATTGAGTGTACGTAGCCGACTCGATGCGACTTTGTTTGACTCTACGAGCTGAAAACAATTGATGGTTTAGCTTTTAGTGCGGCAGCTTCAGGTGCTTTGCACTGCTTGCGTTTATTTGCCGGAGCGTGCAAAATGTTAGACAACAAATTTTTGATATTATTTTGTTCTCTCAAACCCCGGAATTAAAAATAAACATAAAGGGTCTTTTAAGTTTTGTGCAAAGTCGATTTGTGTGTTACGGTCGATAGGGATCCCATAATGTTTAAATATACTTGATCAGGAAGAGAAGCAAAGTTGATTAAATCATATTCGTCTGCACTTAATTTAAAATTATATTACATACTATTATTATCGATAAACTATTATCAATATCAGCTATCGAAATCGATTACTGAAAGTACTACACAGCACCGACAACTGTTGGATGTTTCATGGTCCCGTCCCATCATCAACGTGCTCTCCCAACATTCACTTCCCGGTCACACTTGGATCCCGATCACGCTTGCTTCCCGCTCAGACTACTTTTCCGCTCTCTTGCTCACTAAGGTCACGCTCGGAAAAAAGTAATAGAAACAGAGTCCCTACTGTCGGGCAGAGTCCCTACTTTCGAATATCTTTGCTTTTGTTTTCCCAAATGTCATGCCACTTACACAAGTGGGCGAATACGAATAGAAATGGGATTGTGAATGTGAAGGGGAATGGTGGTGTGACGCCATGGAAGTCGTAAATTTTACTCTAGTCCCGCACGGACACAGGCTGCCACAGGGGACACAAGGTGTTGTACAGAGAGAAAAAGACAGAGAGAGAGAGAGAGAGAGAGAGAGAGTGAGAGAGAGGACGGGAAGAGGGGGCACACGTTGCCAAATTGATCAGAAATCACGTTGAGGAAATTGCTTTAAAATGTGCCAACGCAGCATTCAGTACAGAGCACCCAATTCGATGAATTCCATCTAGGGCCCCGTTGAGGAGAGTGTGAGCCGCCTTGTGGGCGTGGGGCTGTGGGCGTTCGCGTGGGCGTATTTAGCGCCAACAGACGCCAATTAAACTTGTTTGAAATTCAGCATATTTATTTCGTTCCATTCTTTCATTCATATTCTTATTATTATTATTATTTTTGGTCTTTTTTTAGCGCCGAGTGCCACTGACAGATATCATATCGCTAGCCTGGATACAATAGAAAGGTAGAAAAAAAAAACGTGTAGGGGCAAGGACAAGGGCATAGACAGAAGGAAAGGTGGGGAAGGGTGGTGGAGGTGGGGGGGTGAAGTGGCAAGTACTGGAGGCCAGCAGACGCTGTGGGCTGCGGGCCATTGTACCGTTAATGAGCTGCCCGCCGAAGAGACTTGAGACAGTGATGAAATTGATTGATTGATTGATGGCGCGCCAGCAGCAAGAGCAAAATGTAATCGGAGTCGCAGCCCAACTGCCAGAGAGCGAGAGAAAGAGAGAGGGAGAGAGAAAGAGAGAGAGAGAAATAGAAAGCGTGGCAATTCATTAGCATAAATTACCCGCAGGGCATGGTAAACGTAAGCTGATTCCGTTTATAAATCGAAATCGAAATCGAAATCAAAAGAGAAATCGAGAACTTAAACTCGATGCTTCAACTGTATCGAACGTTTAAAAATCCATGTGGCATGTGGCAGGCATAAAAGTAAGTGCAACTAGTTCATATATTTAATAAACACTCAATACTTGCACTCATGGCTCAGTTGACTCATTCATGGATGCGGATACAAGTCACAGAGATACATAACTCTAACAGATACACGCAACAACCCTGTTGCACTCGCCGTTTGATTGATGATGTTGCCACTTGAGTGCGCACCATAATCATTTATAAGGCGCAGTCAGTCAGCACTAGGTCTCTCTAGTTCCTATGTTTTTTCTGCTTGGACACTGGTCACGTGTGGGCGTGGTCATGGTCGTGAGCCAGTCAGCCAGACATACGCACAGCTTTGGCATCTGATGCAGATTGAGGCTTGGATTCAGTTTTTGTTTCAGATTGAGAATCTGATTCAGATTCAAATTCAGATTCAGTGTCAGACGCGCTTGCCAGATGCGCTGAGGTCGTTGGAATTATGACAACACTCGCACTTCGACTTGAACTTGGCTGACATGAACGCAGTGGCAGCATGCCAAAAGCGGCCCTGTGGCACCCAATGGCACTCAGTGGCACCCAATGGCACTCAGTGGCACCCAGTGGCACCCAACGGCACCCAATGGCACTCAGTGGCACCCAGTGGGCGCACCAGAGGGCACTGACTGCGATTTTGAGTAGCGACGGCCTGTCAGTTGCAGCAACGACGATTTGAACCTTAACCTAAACCTGAAACTGAACCTAAACCTGAGTCTGAATCCGAACTAGAGGGAGGCTCTGTCGCTCGTGTGGCGCACCAAAAATTTGCATTGCAATTGGAATTGGAATTGAAAATGGACAGGGTGTTCGTGTATTTTCGGCATATGGCACCATCTATTGTGTCGTTCTGCAAATGTATTAAATCTGAACTGTGAGCCGTTTAAATAGTCAAAAAGTAGCGCAGATTTAGATTTCATTTGCATAAACTACATGCACTCACATATCTCTATATATATAGGTATGTATTTATATATATACATCCTTAGTTTGTGGCTTTAGTTGCTGCTGCTCCTGTCGTCCTTCAAGTCAATTAAATGAGAAAAGCTGCTGGCGTGGCAATTGTCAATTACAGTGGCTGCATTTCTAATTAGATGCATTTGTGGCACGTACAACACCTGTGCACATGGAATATACTACATAATTGCAGGGATGTGTGTGTTTGTGTTTTTAAGTTTATTTATACCCTGTGCTTAAAACGCAATAAAGGGCGTAAAGACATTATTAAACATGGAAAGCGACAGACCGTTGAAATTACGAAATATGTAGTTATTGGAGATCAGAAACGTCGCTGCTTCTTTTTACCAAATGAACCCAGTTTTTTTAAAGTCATCTATGGCTTTTCCTTGGTTTTCATTAAAGTTTTTTGGTTCAACTTCTTGCAAGAGTTTTATCAAGCGCTCTCTTTCTATTTTCGATTTCATCAACTCTTCGCGCATATCTATTTCCATTTTAGCCATATCAATTTCCAATGTCTTGAACTGTTCACGCAATGTGAATATAGAACGGCAATTTCCTTTTACCCTGCGCTTAAGTTCGCGACTATCTATCCGTGGCTTAACTGATATCTGCTTTGGACGATGGTTTACAGTTTGTCGACCACAAAATGCATTCAGAACCCTTTTGTATGGCTGTGGTGACTCTCCCACGAATTCATCGTCATCTTGGACATCCCCATTTACTGCCTGTGTTGACATACCTGCATTTTTTATGTATAGATATGTATATTAGATTTCAGGTTATCAGTATGTTTAATCGCTATTTAATACCTTCTTCGTAAGTGAAAT
>JBANCZ010001062.1:0-25128 GCA_037040025.1 Sphaerogastrella javana | reverse complement strand
AACAACATTTTTTTTACACATTTATATAAAATTAAAAATTATTTATTATAAAATACTCCGCACATAGTATAAAAAATTATAATTTTTTTTAATAAAATTTTTAAGACCTTTTTATTTTTTAAGAAATTATTTGCATTTAAAATCATTTTCTAAATATTATTTTATATTCGTATATAAATTTTTTGTTATTTACATTATTGTTTAAAGAATTATGTATACTCAAAATTATGTTGTAAAGATTATGACTATTTACATAAATTTGTTCATCATTATAGGGTATAATTTAGTCGTTTCTTTCGCCGTGACTGAGTACTTCTTTTGTTGCTTTTGGTAGCCTTTATTGTTTATGCAACTGTCAGCAGTTTTCGTAGCCCGTTTCGTTTCTGAGGAAGTTTTCGCTCACAATTGGAGATTTACTTGGCTTGGCAGGACGGACATACGAACGTGTGTGTGTCCGTATGTGTGTGTGTGTGCCTGTGTGTGTGTTTGACAGTGTGTACTTCTGCTTTGGCTCAGCTTACATGAACAACACACAGTGAGCATGTGTGTGTTGGTTGTTGTATGTTGCTTCATATTTGTTGTCATTTCCAATTGTTTCAGCGACTTTTGACAGCCAGCAGATTAGCTTGCTGACGCCTCTGCAGTTTGAGCCACAGCAACACCAGCTACAGCTATAGATACAGATACATTTTGAGATACACATACAAATACAGATATAGATATTGCTATAGATATGGCTGACATATAGCCATTGTAGATATTCGTTCGTTTGTTTGCTCGTTTTGTTTGTTGCATTGCAATCGCCATTGCATCTAAAGAGAGAGAGATTGTCCAGGGAAATCAGAGGCATCTCTAGGTGTCTTACCCCGCTCCGGCGACATCTGCTGTTCACCTGAAAATTCGACGTAATAACAAATGTGCTGCCAACTTGATTTTATGATGATTCATGCCATAAGAATTTGTCATATAATTCACGCCTTAATGCACTCGAAAAGCAAATTTTAGAAAAGAAAAAAGGAGGGAATTTGTGATTTAACATCAATTTTATGCATTCAATTTGTTAATTTATACACTATAATTATTATCTTATATATGATTGCAATTAAATGAAGCGTATTTTGTTTTTAAATTGTGCCTTTTGCTTAAATTAATTTCATTTTATGTTTGTGTTTATGCATATTAGACATCAGGAATTAAATTATGCAAAAAAAAAAAAAACATTTCAATTAATTTTTAAATATTTTTTTCCATTGACTTTATCAATTATCATAATTTGTATTATGAATACAAAAAAAAAACTATGTATTAGTTTGTTTATAATAGGTAAACACATGATTTCTCAGTGAAATTGTGCGAAAGCCAAACCAATTATAAAACTCATTTCATGTGTCAACAAAATACGCATAAAACATTTTTGGCGTCTCTAAAAATTGTGCGAAAATTTTCACGAAAATTAATTAAATTAATTTAAGCTCAACTATGTCTCTAACTATGTATATAGCTAACTCTCTCTCTCTCTCTCTCTATCTCTCCGTCTGTCTCTTTTTTTCTCTAGCACGCCTTTGCTTAGTTTGCCACAGAAAACTCATCAATAAACAAAATTTATGGCTAAAACACAATTGCAGCAATGCCGACACAGCCAAAAAAAAAAAAATTAGAAATTGGCTAAAAGCATGAAGCTAAAGCCAATTAAAGACACGCCTTAACAGCCAGCTGCAGGCGTGGCACAATGCTGTAAAACATGCACCATATTACCACCAATCCCCTACCTCTGCAACGATTGCTACATGCCACAGATTCCAGCTGCCCCTAACTTCATCCACCCGCCTCTAGCTACCCCTAGTTCTCTGCTGTTTCTCTTCTTCATCTCCATCTCCTTCTTTTGCCCCTCCATACCATGCCACCCCCTGGGCTGGGGTTGTCCTTTTTGGTTTGACGTGCAACCAAATTTCCGCACCCAATCAGCATATTTAAATTTTGTTGTGTTGGTGATTGAAATGCATGAAGCACGACAACGTAAATAGCAACGGAACGCTGCCTGCAACTGCAACACACACACACACACACACATACACAGATATAGTGTCATACTCACACACACACACACACACACACACACACTTAGAGCGTCATCCATCTATGCAGCTGTAGGGCAGCCACATTCCAGCTGCAGGTTCAATGGGACACATTGGCAAGGCAAACATGCAGTTTTTACCAGCTTTTACTTCGTTTTACTCGACAGCTGCCATGCCACTCCCTCCGCCCCCTTCCTTCTTTCACTATTCACTCCCCCCCCCTCCGCATTTTGCTGTCACTAAACGTTGCTGTGGCTTTGCTGCCACACACTTTAATGGTTAGCAACACTTCGATTCTGATTCTGATTCCTATTCCGATTTCGATTTCTGTTCGAACTCCTGTTTCTTTTACTATACCTATTACTTCTGCAATTGCTCCACAATTCCCCTCTTTCTCTCTCTTTCTTTTTATGCTTTTTCCATGTTGGTCAGCAGTTTCGTTTTGATTGTGCCATTTTCTTCCTGTCTCTTCCTATATACATATATGTATGTATTTTTGTTTCTTCTTCTTTTTTTTCTGGTGCCTTTTTTGTAATGTGGCCAACCACTGTAGAGCTCTAATTGCTGGGCAACAACTGAGTTGGCAACACATGCAAAAGCTGGCTAACAAAACTGGCCCAAACTCTCTCCCTTTCTCTCTCTCTCTCTCTCTGTCTTTTTCCCAGCGGCTGCAACGTTTTGAACAGGTTTTGTGTTTACTTTTTTCTTCTTCTATTCGTTTGCAAATATCGTTTGAATATTGTTTTCCCCACTCCAAAAAAGAAAGCCATAAAAAACGTGTGTATGGTCACACTGGCAGCCATAGCACTTAAAGCCATACATTTTTAATTGAAATTTAGGCGCAAAGTCGTAAATATTTGTTTTTTCTCAGCCTACTGCGGTGCAGCTACAAGTGCAGATTTACCCCAATCCATGGCGATTGCCTTGAAGAGGTCGATTTTAGCTTTTAGAGCTTTGAGTGAAGTTATTACTATTTGTAGTGGAGTGTAATCTGAGGGGGGGTGGTGAAGGATTGCAGTCACTCATCTGGCATAGTTTAATAGATCAAAGGGTGCTCCCGCATAATCTATTCAGGCTTAACAAGTTAGCTATGGATGCGATTGGAAACTACATTGAATTTATCAAAGCCTTTGACTTTTAGTGTCTTCTATTAAATCTGTTTTAATTAACTAAAAACATTAAGAGAGGATTAGAATTTGTATGTAATCGACATCGTGTAAATATATATTACAATTTTCAATATTTATATAACATTAAACAGATGTTAGTATATTCTATGCAAAATCCGTTTAAGAGTTTAAAAATATGGTAAATTATTATTCTAATTATATTATTATACCTATTTTATTTCCAAATTTCTGGTATGAAAAACACCTTAATGTGCGCAAAACCGTTATATTTTTAAAATTTTAAGAAGATTAAATAGAAGTTAATAGATTTCAAATATTCAACTAGTTTAAGAGAAAAATATTTTGTTAAATTATTGTTATTAATATTATTATTATTATTATTATTATTATTATTATTATTATTTTTAATATTACTATTCTTATTATTATTATTATTTTTATTATTATAATAATTATTATTATTATTACTATTAATATTATTATATTTTTAAAATAAATTTCCTGTATTTAAGTTCGTTTGAATTTGTTGCGCTTCTCTTTACTGGATGACATATAAAGTGCAGTTGATTGAACTACTTAAACTATAGCATCGGAGCAATAGAGCAGTTCTCTAGGAATTGTCAGCCATAGAATTCATGCAGCGCCTTGTGGCAAGTGCGGCTGATATGTGATAGACAGACTCCAGGGCAGACAACAGAGCACGCAGCAAATTGCGACACGCCGAAGGCACAGCAAGTGGCAGGTGACACGACAGAGAGAGAGAGAGAGTGAGAGACAGAGAGAGAGAGAGAGAGAGAGAGGGAGAGTGGGAGAGTGAGAGTGAGAGAGAGTGGGAGAGTGAGAGTGAGAGAAAAAAAGGAGGCTGAGTGAGGGGGCAGCAAAATTCAGTTGCCATATTTGTGTAGTTCGTGAGAATTGTGGCATGCTGCATGCTGCGTGAGAGAGTATGAGAGAGCGAGAGAGAGGTCGAAGAGGAGTGTATATGCGTGTGTGTGTGTGTGAGAGTGAGAGCAAACAAGAGCCAAGTCGTCGTTTCGTAGTTTTTGAAAATCTTAACGTGATTTAAACATCAGCAGCAACAGCAGCAGCAGCGACTGTGACTAAAGCAGGCTACTGAGGCAAGGCAAACTGAATAGGCGTACCACTAACAAAATAGCAACGAGCGGAGCGCAACGCACGGCACACACAAATGTGAAGGATGTGAGAGCATGCGAAACTGTGGCACAGCAACATCAGCAACATCAGCAACAGCAGTAACAGCAGCAACAGCATCAACGACAGCAGCAACAGTAGCAGCAGAAGCACAGGACACTTTGCTGTCCTCACAATTGGCACGTAGCAGATGTGGTTGCACACCTCTCACTCGCACACACACTCTCTCACAGCTTTTTCCTCACCATACCCTCTTTCTCTTACTCTCTCTTCCTATATGAGTGTATCTATCTCTGTCGCTTTCCCTTGCTGTATCTCAATTTCGTTTAAAGCATCGAGTGCTCAGTTTGCCAATGATATTTTTTGACAATAGTCTTCAGTGTGGCTAAAGCTCAGCGAACTGCTTCAGTGCCTTCTAATCAGCAGCAGCAGCAGCAGGAACAACAACAACAACAACAATGACAATAAAAACAACATCAACAGCAGCAACAGCAACAGCAGTAACAGCAGCAGCAACAGCAGAAGCATCAACTAGATTCAAGCGTTGCGCCACGTTGACTTTGATGCGGAGGCTATTTATGTGCCTAAGCGCCTAGAGATTGGGTGGTTTGGTGGTTGGGTGGTTCAGTGGTTGGGTTGGTTTAATGGTTCGCTTTGGTGGGGAGAGTTCGGTTTCTTGGTTGGCTTGAAGAGCCGCAGCCGAACACGTGACTCAAATAGGTAATTGCTCTTTGACACAGCTGTAACGCAACGCTAACGCCCTCTGGCGGCGCCTGTATCAAACTACAGTCTGGGCATTCGCTTGTTTGCGCTTAATTCAATCAAGCTCTGCTTGCACCACAACCTCAAATAACCTCAAGCGAAAAAAAAGTAGCCAACGTCTCTTGCATTAATGTTAAACGAAATTGCCATCAATTTAATTTAATGCAAGGTTTACTGTTTTTTGTATCACATATTGAATTATGCGTGAGTTAAAAGAATCAACATTCATTTAATTACGTTTGCATTTTAGCAGCAGCACCAGCAGCAGAAACAATGCAATTTGCATTTATTTGCAGTCGCGATCGCTACTTCTCCCTCATAGATGGCGCTACTAAGTGCGCCCCATGTCGGACGAATTTGCAGAACTTTTAATGCCGTTGCCTGCGCTCAGTCAGCTTGTCAAAGCTTTGCAAAAGCTCTGCTGCAGCTCAGTACGATCGCAGCGTCTGCAAGCGTAACTATTCATACTGCTATTGCTTCTTCTATTGCGGCTTCTGCTACTACTATTCGTATTGCTACTACTATTATTACTGCTAGCGGTAATTCTATTGCTGCTACTGGTATTATTGCTACTGTTGCTGCTGCTACTACTGCTACTACTGCTACTACTGATACTACTGCTACTACTGCTACTACTGCTACTACTGCTACTACTACTTGAAATTGATACTACAATTTTTACTGCAACTGTTACTACTATGCTACTGCTATTGCTGCTGCTGTCACGGCACTTGTTATCGGCACTCGGCAGAGTTGATACGCTGGGAGTTAACAGATGGCAGCGCCAACATTCGATGCTGTTGCATGCGATTTGTGTTAAACAATTTGTAGTTCATGTTTTGCAGTTGCTGTCGCCGCAGGCCCAAACTGATTTAACTTATCGCGCTTGCCACACGGCACTTATATGAAAACAACCTGCCACAACAGCAACAACAGCAACAACAGCAACAACAACAGCAGCAACAGCAACTATAGCTGCTAGAATACGCTAACATAACAGTAATACTGTTACAATTACACTTAGCTCGCAGCATCCAGCATCCAGTTTAGAGCCTTGCAACATGATGGTGCCACAAGTGCGTTAGACGGCAGCAGCAGCAACACACACAGTGTATGTCGCTATGTGTGTGAACAACTGTATGAATGTATGTGTGAGTGTGCGTATGGATGTGTGTGAGTATTTGCGTCAATTTCGGTACTTCATTCGCTGATATTTATGATAAATATTTGTTGGTTGTGCTTGCCTACACAAGCCAACGGTAAATTCGCCTGTTCCTGCTCTTGTTGCAGAGTGTTGACTATGGGTGGGGTTATGGGAGGGGTTTGGGAGATGGAGGGTTGTTGACTGCTTGTATTATTTTTGGATTTACAAATTTAGCTAGTCATAGCAATTGAAATGATTTCGCAAAATGTTACAAGCTCTATACATTTCATGCTTTTCCATTTCCTTCCTGCTTTCGGACTTGGCATTGAACAAACTCATTGAAATCGATCTGTTTGCTAGTTTAGTTGATGCAAATAATATTCCAGCTATTGTTATTATTATTATTATTACAGATATTGTGCGCTTGAAGTGCCGTCGCATGGTATTATACGTACATAAATATAAATATACTATAAATATGCTATATATAATATATTTGCATTTTTAGCTATATAAAATGTGGAAAGAATTGAAGTTTGAATGCTTAAATATTTAGCAGACAGACTGGAGATGCACATAATATAAATTTCTCTCGTTTTAAATAGATCTACAAATGTTATGATATTTAGTAAATCGGAAAGTAATTATTTATTTAATATAACCATAAAAATTTTAAAAATATAATAATTATGCATAGTTCGAATACGAAGAATTTTATGTATTCATTCAACCAAATATCTTAGCTCAAAAAGTTGTTTATATTTTTCTTTAGATCTGTTTTATTTGTAGCTTAATTAATACTTATAATACATTGAACACCTTCAATGCTTCTAATATTTCTATTAATTTGAATACCTTGAGTACCTCTAATATCACTACTTCCATATTTGCTTAGTATGAATCCTTTAAAAATCTCAGTTTTTCAACATTTTTCTCATTTTCTTTCTACCTTTTACTACAAAATTACTAAAAAAAAAAAGCACAATTTAAATAAAATACATATATATTCAAAAACCTAATATTATATGTGTATGTGTGAGTGTGTGTGTGTGCCATAACTTTTAAAGTCGACAGTTTTGATATTGGAATAGTAGATCTGTACGGATAACTTGAATGTGCATATGAAAATGAAGCCAAGCAACATAATTTCATCGTTTTTCAATTTAAATAAATGCACATATATTGACTCTGTATATATGTGTGTGTGTGCGTTTGTGTGTGTGTGTGTTGCATGTTGCATGTGGAATATATAGAACAAAAATATAGAAGAGAAGAGGGCAAAGTTAACATAAGCCTTGTTTGGCTATTTGTGTATTTGATATTTGTAACTGAAATTTCCAGCCAGCTTGCCTCATAAAACATAAATTTGCAACACTCCAACAACAACAACAACAACAACAACAACAAGCAGCAGGGCAGTCTGTGGCAACTCGAATGTTGCAACAGCAGCAAAAAGTTGAAAAAGTTCAAGTGTTTCCCAGTTAACAGAGTCCTTTCGCCTGCTATGGCTTGAAAACCCCAACCCAAAAATACAAAAATGAAAAAAAAAGAGAGAGCAAAATTGTATATAGAAAAGAAAAGATTGGAATTGAAATCCGTATGCGAATGCTGCCAAGTTTTGTTGGTGGATTAAGGTTTTTTTTTTGTTGTTTTTTTTTGGGGGGTTTTAGTTTTTCCGTATGTTTGCCGAATGCTCGATAGTCATAAATTTCGCATATAAGCAACAAGAAGCACAATTTACTGAATATTTCTGCTCGTTTTTCTACTTTTGGGCTGCCGTTGCTTTGCTTCGCTTTTCCGATTTTCCGCTTTTCCGCTTATTCGCAGTGTCTTTGGCTTTGGCTTGGCCCGACACTGCGATAGCTCATAAAGAATGGCCCAGCGCGAGAAAATATGACAAAAAAGGAAAACAACAACAACAGAAACTGAGAAAAAAATGCTATGCGACTAATAACATTGTCTTTGGCTAAGGCGGCAGCCACGCCCACCAAATTTTATCGCCAACAACAAGCAACTAGGGAAAAAACGCATGAAATTCACACAACATTTTTGAAAATGTTTTTTCAGGTCCAGTCGCAATTGTTGTTGCTGTTGTTGTTGTTGTTGTTGCGATTCCTGTGCCACTAAAGCCGCAGACAAACCGTTGGCTCACCCACGCAACTCTGTCCGCCCAAAAGAGGGCGCATGGGCGTGGCTAGACTACATTTAGTTTATGTGTTTCGGTCGCCTTGTCTCAGCAGTTTACAGGCAACAAACTCGCATGCGAGACGTTCATTGACATTAACAAACTTCTATGCTAGATTTAAACATAATCAAATTTTTGTTTGTAATTTAAATATACCATATTTGTATTATTCTTTATTGTTTTGTGTAAATTTCATTGCTTTGTTTTTATTGGCGCCATTTGAAGTTACGTTTGTTTATTTTGGTCCCGAATAATTTTAATTGGTTAGAAGTTTTTTTTTTTTTAAATTTCATTTTGTTTGCTTACCACTTATGCAATTTGTTGATTTTTATTAAAATAATTTCAATATATACATATGTAGAATGATATTTATCTTGAATGTTGAATAAATTTAATTAGCTGCACTGATTTTTGCTATTTCTATGCAATTTTAGTTTAGTTTACTTTTGCTAATTAGTTAATCAAAACAAATTCGAATATAAGCGGCGATTTTTGCTGTTTAATTATGGAATTTTGTTCTGTAAAAATATGTAATTTTTACATTTAAATTATAATTTAATTGATACATAAATAAAAATATATATATAATTTAATATGAAACTGTAATTTAAAGTGTTTTTTTTTATGTTATATAAATTTGTAGAAATTTTAAAAATAATATTAGTTGTGCAACCCACTGTTGGCTCCTGCAGTTAGTGGTGATTCATTTTAATATACAGAACGTGATTAACTTAACCTAGACATTACAAAAAGGAACTGCGTTTTGACATTAGTGACTTTTTTGTGTGTCATACAACTTCAACTCCAAAAATTTAAAGATCCGTGTCAAATGCAAGAAGAGCTTTCTTCGGCATTGGAAGTCACCCAAAAAGCCATTTCAAAGCGACTACATGAATCGAAAAAACAGTGAGAACTTAGTTGCTCACCTATCATTTGAAGATATATATATTTTTACGTTATAGTAATTGAGCGATTGAAATTGGAAATTTGCCAAATAATATATTATTTTGTTCAAGCTATATATATATATATTTCTTTTTTAATTTTTTTTTTTATTTAGTTTAAACAAGATAATCTTGTGTTAATTTAGATATATATATATATATATATATGATCGTGTGTGCAAGTTAATCAATTCCTTTTTTAGCCAACCCTTTTGACTTGTTTTAGTTGTAGCTTGACTTGTTTGGAGTTAGTTTGGTTTTTGTTGATATGTAAATGTCGCATTTATGTGAAGTAAACTCAATTTTTTGCTGTTGTTGTCCTTGCTGTCAGCTGAAAATGCTGTGCACGTCTCGCAATTATGGCGCTAATATGCACTTGACAATGTAATGACATTTATTGAACAGGAATGAGAGCGAGCACCAGGCAGCAGGCAGCAGGCAGCAGGCAGTGTTCACTTCGAGGGGAGGCTGAAGGGTGCTGGTCGGTAGGAGCTGTAGGTCTGCAGGGCTGTAGAACTGAAGGATGTTGGGTTTTGGTGGGGATGGTGTTATGGCATTCACATGGCTTGCAGGCAACTTTGCGACGATTGTAAAGTGCTGTCATTGAGGCGCATACTGATTGAAAGTGCCAGACACTTGCCACGCCCCCCTCTTCTCATATTCGCCCTATAACTCTGTGTGTGTGTGTGTATCTGCAGCTATTGTCGAAATGTGCGAGAATTCTTTAGTAGCGTCTTCAGCAGCAGTAGCTGAATGGCATTAATTCACTGCTGCTGACATGGCAATTGACAAGCTGAAACGAATAGCGGTGCCTTGCCCTGCCACGCCTTCCTCACACCCCGTCTATTGCGTTAGGGTATTCATTTTTTTTGTATGTGTGTGCTTGTTGTCGTAGCGTGACAAAGGCGCAGCATTTATTAATGAAGCCGAGTGGAAGGCAATTTCGAAAACCCTGGCGGCGTCTGATTTGTCTGTCTCATCTACATGCACAAAGCCTAACACTAGGCACTTTTAACTACCCCTGCCCACCACACACTATAACTCCCGCCCCCCTCTTCTGTTGACTGTGTTAACATTTCAAAGGCAAACAAATTTGCTGCAGCAAAGGGGATTACGCGGCGTATGCGTAATGCCACAGTGTAGTGCAACTGTTTGCAGACATCTAATCAAACAATTTTCACAGTTGCATATTAGCGACATTGCCACCCCCACACTCTGCCCCTATAACACACTGGCTGCATGCAGTTTTCCACTTGCAACATGCAATTAAATTTTCGCTTTGACTGAGTTGCACCAAATTATTATTTATCAATATGCCAACAGTTGCACTATATCTCGCTCTATATATCTCCATTCGCTATCTTTTTATCCCTATTCACAATCCCTCTTTCTGTCTCTTTTACTACATACTACTCTCTTCTCCTTCCATCTTTCTGTTTATCCCTCTGAACATTCCAACTCCATTTCTGCTGCTCTGCATGTGTCAATTTCACTTGACAAAATGAAAAAATAACACACACATAGAGTCGAGTAAAGTGCAAGCACAAGGGGTAACTTAATACTTTCCCTCCCCCAATTTGGGAAGTTAGTCGGATTTATGGGATTTGCATAACATTTTCATGTCATGTGACACACATTTCATAATAATGTGACTCTGGCTCTCTATGTGGCATCTATTTCGGAACATTTCGAAATTTTGTATATCATTATTAAGTGCCAGTTGTCTGCTTGTCTCGACAAACTAGTGTCAAATTATTTAGCTTGTAATTAAAACTTTGTGAAAGAGAATCATTATCATTTGTTATCCAAAATGTTGCTAATTATTAATGTAGAGTTTATTATGTGAAAGTTGTAGAGCATTTGCAAGTAAAATATATATGGTTTTTTGGCAAATTATAATAGATAATACTATTATATATAATACTATGCTTTATGCTATACATTTTTTTACCGGTTTCCTATATTTTTCAATTACTTTGTTTTCCATTTCCGATCTTTACTTCTTTTCCTAGAGTTTTCTACGAAAGGGAAAACTTTTATAACAGAATCAAAATTCAGAGATGCCTTACCTCACAATGTAGAATCAAGTGCTTCTTCACCTTAGTTCCTTTTGTCTTGTGCTCTATCTAAATACCATAATCTCTTCTATTAATAGTATATCTCCGTTCGTTGAAAAGTAAACATTTCCTATAAATACTCTCAGAGCAAATACCTGACCTTATTTGAGTACTTCAAGTTGTCAGTTATTCGCACCTTTTTCGCCTCTGTCGTAGCACATAAAACAAAGCCAGAGCCAGAGCTTCACTTTTGGCCTTGCCCTTTTGTAAATATGCCTTAAAAGGTGCTTCCATTTAAATTCGCATATCGTTTGTCTTTACCCAAAGGGGCGTAGGGTCGTTGGGGAAGGGGGGAGGCGTGTTTATGCCTGTCCCGGAGGCTGTTCACTCAGTCATAGGCTTAGGCTAACAATGTTTGTGGATTTACTGGCATTTCGGAAAGAGATAGAGAGAGAGAGAAAGATAGAGAAAGAGAGAGAGAGAGAGAGAGCTTTAGAGAGTGAGAATGAAAGAGAAAGGGATCTGTCAGAGTTGCATTTTGTATGAATCGAAATGGAAATGAAAATGAAAATGGAGAAAAGTGCGTATGAAAATTGCCAAACTCATTTCCTAATGTCATACAGAGTTAACGAAACAAAATGTTACAAAATAAAGCAAAGTGCTTATGCATATGGATATATCTATATAAATATGTATCGTATCTATATATAGTACATATATTTTTAAGCGGAAATGACACTCCGCCATACGATGTCATACGTTGCCATAGAAACATTTTACGTTTTGCTTGATTTATATGCAAGTCTCGGTGCGGCCCCCTTTTTGGAGTGTCTTCGATTATGCGATGGGCTCGAATGCGTTTATTGGTCTTGGCACATAATAAAATTATTTATTGCATTATAAATAATACAAAACATGGACGTGGGTGCATGAAGAGTGTACGGCGTACAGCGTACGGCGTATTCGTAATCATTTTTCAAGCAGCAAAAACATTTCTCAGCCTCTGCTGCTGCTGCCTGGCTTCTTTTCAATTTCGATTTGCATTTTCCACCATCAATAAAAAGAAAAGCCAAACTCCCTAACCCCCTCACACACGCACACTCACACACACACACTCACAGAATCTTTTTCACACACAAACACACAAAACAAAATATAAATAAAATTAAAAGAAAAAATTTATAAAAGCGTTGCGGCATTGCAACACGATTGCCCCAAAGCAAGGGGTACCAACAACAACAACAGCCATAACAACAACAACCACAACTGTGCCGTGTGTGTGTGTGTGTGTGTTGTGTGTGATTTTATTGTTTATCGATACAAAGCTCGTAAAATACCTGACACAGCGCCATAAACACATGCGCCAGAGATGAGACCCAACTTAGAATCGAGCGGACAAACAAGCTTAAACTAAATGCAAACACCATATGAAATTGCGAAATTTGAATTAATTCAATGAAATAATCGTATTATTTAAATCGTATTATTAAAATTTTTATTATTTTTTTTTAAATATGTATTTTCAGTTAAGTTATAGATATAGTAGAGCTAAAAAATTTCAAAAACAAATTTTCTTTGAATGCGTTGAAGTATGCAGTAAAAATTTCATTTATTGAATTCCATTCATAAATGAAAGATTTTCTATAAATAATATTCAATTTGGCAGAACAACATAGAATATAAGTTTAATGTATATTGTTTATTTTAATTTATTATATTTTTATAATATTCTTAATATATATATCTACTTAAATCTATTATCTTTCACTCATATACCAAAAACAAACATATCGAATTTCATGAATATTTACATGTAAATAACATAGAGATTAAAATGCTCAACTATGGCTCATCTCTAAACTTGTATTGTTTGTAAGTATATGTGTGCGTTTGTGTGTGTGTTTGTGTGAGTGTATGTGTGAGTGTATGTGTGAGTGTGTATATGCTCGGAGGTTTTATTTGGTATGGTTTCTGGTTTTCTGTTTACATAATTGAAAATTTCTAATGACTTTGCCAAGGTTTATTGTGCAAACAAGTTGAAAGAGAGCGTGAGTAAGAGAGAGAGAGAGTAAGAGAGGTGAAGAATGGCAGACAGAGATAGTGAACGGAAGAGAGAGAGAGGGAGAGAGAGATAGCTTGTGCGGAACTACAGCCAATGTAGATAGTTGGCTTAGAACTGTTGTGTGTAATATAATAGCCACGCCTCGGCACACAATGGTTGCCTGGCCGCCCATCAATGTTTTGGCTCATTTCGGACAGAGATGAAATCCGTTTGTAGCCTTTAAAATACATCTCTCCCTCTGTCTCTCACTCTTTGTCTACCTCTCCCTCTTTCTCTGTATGTGTGATGTGCATAATGTTGTTGCATGTTGTTGAATTTTGTGTCACACGCTGCGTATGCGTTATAATTCCACTTGATGCCTGTGGGCGTCATTCGCATAAAGTGCTTATGTGTCTCTGTGCCTCTGTCTCTGTGTCTATCTCTGTGTATGTCTCTGTGTCTGTCGTTGTGTCACTTTTGTCACATGTCCACTGTGCGCTGGCATAACGCTATGGTGTAAATAATATTAGCACTAAACACTAAAGCAAAGGCAGCCCCCAATGCGACGTTGCCCTCCCTATTGAGTCCTTGAGTCCTGATGATGGCAGAACGAATGCGAGTGCGAGTGCGAGTGCGAGTATCTATGCTCCTAAGTAGATGCCCCATGGCCATAAACTTTTCATTAGCAAGTCAGTTTGTTGTGCTTATTGTTGTTGTTGTTACTATTGTTGTTGTTTTTGTTGCTTTTGTCGCGACAAAAGGCCGCCTTAAGTGCTATGACAGTGGAGGACCTGCTTGATGTCTCCCAGCATAAAGGCTGCGGTGAAATTTGTCAAAGGTTTTTATGTCAGCCAGCGACGGGACTATAATTGTTTTATGCGTCCTTTTTGTTTTTATCCTCTTGTTGCTCTAACAAACTATTACCACAAATGAAGTGTGCGCCAGAGCCGGAACATGGAGAACGTCCTGGCCAAATGGCATTAAGCAGCACTGCCACACAAAAGACAGAGCAGTCGGAGTAGTCGGAGTAGTCAGAGCAGTCAGAGTATTCGAGTAGCAGGCGTGACTGTTACAAGGGTTATGAATCGGACAAGCATATATATACATGTACCACATCATACCACATATAAATACCTTATACATTTATCTTAAATATCGCATCGCAAGTCAAGCTGAAAATACTTCAAGCTCTCGAGCAGCCAGACTTTGAATGAAATGACTGAAAATGAATGTAGCACATTATTAGCATGTCAACAATGGCCAGAAATAAACTCAAATAATCAGGTTTAATATGCTGCATATAAATCTGTAACGCCACAGAATATTTGCTTTAGCTGGAACGTATCCTGTCGTGGGTATGAATACAATAAAAGCAAAATACAGGAAATTGAATTTTGATGGCTTGGCTATGGCTTTATGCAGCTACAGCTGGGAATTAAACAGATCTAGATCCCTTATGAATCATAAAAAAATATAAACAAACTTTTTTATAGAGTTTAAAAGCAGGTATAAATGAAGGCAGAACTTTGGTGCAAGTATAGATAGTAGGAAAAGGTAGAAGAGCTAAGAAAATGTAAAGAAAACCTTAAATTGGGGATATTTTGAATAATTATATGAATAGAAATGTTGTTAGATATGGCTATTCATTATTTATTTGAATGATTTCTATTACATTTTTTAAGTAACATTGATAGTTCCATGCACATATGCAAAGTAAAAATTTTTGAAATCTCATAGAATCTTTAAACTCAACTTGTGATCTATTCAATATTTGATTCATTTGTTTTTCGAGCCACGGAAAATGCCGTAGCTAATTAGGAAAATGCTTTACCGTTACATCACTTCGACAACAACAACATACAGTGATTGAAAAAGTTTGTCGAATGCTGCGCAAATTAAGTGGCAAAGTTTATTTGGCGAAAATTTTACAGTTGACAAGCGATGAAAAATGCAAAGCGCTTATCGACAAACAACAACAATAATCGCTAACAACAACAACAACAACAACAACAATAATCAGAACTGTAACAACAAACAACAATAACAACAACAACGAAAAAGAACGCATGCGAGAAGGTAGCGCCCCAAAGCAAAATCATCAACATCATCATCTTACTTATGATTATGCTTATCCCTTTTTCCGTTTCCATAATGCGATCCCATGCGCCAGCAACAACAACATGTGAAAATCCATAATATTTTCACAAACTCTTTGTAAAAAAAATAACAACAACGAAAATCTAATCGAAGCTGGCAAAACTTGCTGCAGAAATTCGCAAATAAAAAAGGGTTCAAAAATAGACTAGCAAAAAATAAAAAAAAAAAATCGCAGAATAAATTTTTTTTTTGTGCTGCGTGTGCGTTGCGCATTTGCATTTGAATTTGCACACGGGTGTCTGTGTGTGTTTGTGTGAGTGAGTGTTTTTTCACTCACAATCCGCATTGCAAATGTTATACATCCATACCCATCCACACTCACTCAGAGGGAGAGAAAGAGCTTATTCAAATGAAGCTGAAGTGTTTGGTCTTTGGATAAAACTGGCAAAGTTAGTCTGTTAGCATTAGGAATAACCCTTGTCAAATGAAGCTTTATAATTATCGGCATTGCTTAGGAAGAAAAGGAGAAAAAAGAAGCAACAATCGCCAAGACTCTATATATATTTGAATATATGGATTATTCAACTTCGATTTAAGTTTACTGTGTATTCAATGGGAATTGGATATGGTGAAGGTTTTAAATTTATTTCTGTATTTGTACAAAGTGTTTGGAACGGCAACTAAAGGCGTTTGATTTGTATTATATAATTTCATATTATTCATATTATAAATTTATTATAATTAAGTTTAACAGTTGAAAGAAAAATTTAGTTTCCAAGTAGTGAGAAATGAGAGAAGGGAAAGATATGTTGTGTTGCTTCTTTGTCATACATTCTTTTAAACTTATTTCTCTATATATTTATTTTAATTAGAATTTCTTATAAATTAATTTAATTATTTTTATATGTTTTAATATATTTTTAGTATAATTATTTTAAATGTTTTAACTTTTGCATGCGTTCTCATTAGCTGCAACTAATAGAAACGCTATAAAACAATTCAAGTTTCAATTGCATGCTTTCTGTATAACTGTCTGTATGTCTCTCCCTCTTTCTATCTCTCTCTCTCTCTCTCTCTGTCTTCCTCTTTGTCTGTTGCTCTGTCTAACTATTTGAATTAAAATTTCCGCTGATTTTTGGGCACAACTTTTGCCTTCCGGTGTGGCACGTAGAGGTTGTGGTTGTTATCCTGCCTCGCGACCTGCCACGTGCCCCGTTACACTTTATGTGCCATAGTTCAGCGCACACACACACACACACACACACATTAATACTAAGTCCATGTGTGTGTGTGTGTGTATGTGTGTGCATAGCATTAGTGTGCTTAACCGCAGCCACCTTAAATTGCGCTTATATTTGTTTCGCTGGTTGTTGTTGTCCCAGTCTAGTTTCGGTGTCCTGTTCCTGTTCTATTCCGCTGCGCATTTGCAGGCTTGCCACAAAACAACGCAGCATGGGACACAAAGATAGAGAAAAAGGGAGATGGCGAAAGGGAAAGCAATAGCGAGAGAGAGAGAGAGAGAGGGATAAAGAGTGGCATTGAAAGAGTAAAGGAGAACGTAGAAAAAATTAAATTTTTGACTACCGTGTGATGGCAGCGTCACGAATGCTTCCTTAGCTTCTGGTTTTTATTCGTGGCACTCACGGACTGAGTGCCATTGCCATTTTATGAATAATTCATAACAACAGACACACACACACATACATACACGTTATTCCTGTGTGTGTGTGTGTGTGTGTGTGTATATGGCTGCTAGAAGTATGAAGGATCGTCACAAAGGACACACACATTTTCATATTGACACTCGTCGTGTTGCTGCTGCTGCTGCTGCTTCTACTGTTACTGCTGCTGCTACTGCTACTGCTGCTGCTGCTGTTATTGTTTTTGCTGCTGTTATTGTTGTTGCTGCTGTTGTTGTTGCTGCTTCAACTTGTAGCGAATTCTCATCATCGTTTGGCGGCGCCGTCATTGTCTCTCGGGCTGCCATCAACACCCACGCGCACTTTCTCTTTCGCCTCGCACAGCAATAGCATTCTCCCCGCCCCCACTCTCTCCTCCCTTAACTACTTGCCTTTTTGTTTGTTGGCGCGCTGTTTGGCTGCATTCTTGTGGCATCCTTCTTTTTTTTTGTATTCCCTTCTCTTTGCTGTTGTCTTATGCGCGCAGCCTTTGAGCGCCCAACTTGCCGCTGCCCCAGCTACAAATTGTTGCGCTGCTTCAAGTTCTTCGACAGACATGCTATAGCTACACACACAAACAAACACACACATATACACCTGTGTACACTCTCACACACACACATACACATATACAGACCCATTGTCATTTTGCTCTTTTTCTCTTCGCGCTACGTGCGATGCAAATCGCCAATTGGCCGCAGCGATGTTTGTGGTTGCTGTGGCAACCTTCAATGTTGTTGTTGCTGTTGGTGTTGCCGTTGCTGTTGTTGCTTTTGTTGTTGTTGTTGTTGTTGTTGCTCTTGTTGTTGTATCTCTTGTTGCTAAACTCGCTGATTCATGGGTGCAACAACATCCAAATTATAAACAATAACAAACAGCGACAACAAAGCTCCATTGTTTCACTCGCATGCTAGTTTTTTTTTTTGCTCTCACCAAAAATTTAACATATTTGTTGAAGTTTTAAGTTTTTAATGAACGAAATTAAAAAGAGCTTTAACTGAGTAAAGCAAATGATAGCAAGAAAGATAGACAAATACAACAATTTATATAAGTAAAAATAGATAATCTTAACAAATATTTATATTTATATATTTATATTATAAATATATATTTTTTAATTTTTCTTAAATTATTTATTATTTATTTCTTATTTGTATTATGTTCAAATTTATTTTTCATTTATTTTATGTTTAAATATATTTATATATTGATAGATAAATAAACTAAAAAAAAGTAAGAAAGTATAAAAGTAAAAAATAGTATTGAAATATTTTATAAATGTAGTTTATTTAACAAAAAATTGGTTTGAGCTTATTTCCTTATATTTATTTTTATATTTGAGAAGGCATGTATTTCATAAAGAAAATTTTAAATTTATATTTTTAAATCAATTAAATAAATATTTTTTATTATTTATATAAAATGATTTAAAATTATATGTTTTATTTTAAAATTTAAAGTATTTTTATTTTAAATGTTTTAATTTGAAAAAAATATTTATTTATATTATGTTTAGATATATTTATAAATATTTATTTATATTTATAAATATAGATAAATGTAGCACTATTATATTATATTATTATATTATTTTTTTTGACTTCTTTGATTTATTTTTGCTGCAAGGTCTTTGTTTACCTGTGCTTTATCTTTTGCATTTTCATTACGCTTTGGCTAACCTTAGTTTGCCCTAGCTGCTACCTTTGCTAGCAACGTTTAAGCCGCATGACTTGGCTAAAAGTGTGTTGGCCAAAAGTTGATTCTGTTATGGCTAATGCGTTTCATTGTTATTGGTTTTAATGCGTCGTCGGAAGGGGTAATGCCTGGGAAATGACTCGCGCTTAATGGTTAAGGAATTATAAATGACTTATCAATCGGTTTGATTTAAAACAAAACCACCAATTTGCAAGTTTTTCATAGGCTAAATTAATAGTTTAACATGGCATGACTTGCAAAAAATGAAAACTTTTATGTTGATTGTTCTATTCAAAAAAATATTTCAATGTTTTAGAGCTACTAAAGCAGCTCAAGTTACTGACCTTAGTAAAAGCATTAGCTGTTAAGCAGCTAACAGAATGAAGTTAACAATTGTCAAAGAGCGCATGTCTGTTATTAACAGAGCTAAGAGACAGCAACATCGCTCTTCAAACCGTTAACAGTGGCGCGGCAGCTGCTTAACAGTAACAGAGCAAGAGCTGTAAGGGAAATTTTCTCTTTCTCTTTGGCAGGCGGCGCTCTTTGCCAGCTGTTAAGTAGCAGTCGCTGTTATATGCTGACTGTTAACTGTTAAGTGTTAGCTGTTAACGACTAACAGTGCCTGTTGCTGTTAGCGTGAGCAGCGCGCATAAATCACAGCCGCTGTTGACATTGCGTTGCCTTCTACCCCGCTCCACCCTTCGTTGCCATTGCCACATGCCACAGCCACAGCCATAGCCACATGCCACCAAATGGCAGTGTGTGTGTGTCATTGTATGCGTGTGAGTGTGTGGGTGAGTGTATGTGTGTGCCCCAAATGTGCATTTAAATTAGCAGCAGCCCCCTGCAATGTCATTTCTATGCACAGCGAATGCATAAATCATTAACAAGCACTCGCTCTGCAGCTCCCCTTCCTTCTGCTACTCCTGCTGCTACTGTTATGCACCTCCCCCCCTGCTGCCACAGGCTGACAGGCTGCACAAATAATAACAATAATAATGCTAAAAATTGCAACAGTCGACGGTTGCCACAATGCCCATGTGGCATGTATGGCATAACCGAAACTAAACTGCCTCACGCCTCCCTCAGCTCCACCCACTCTGCCACTCACTCGCTCCTTCGCAGTATATCTATTCCTCCCTCTAGCTGTCTCTCTCCTTCTCATGCATATGTAAGCAATTACAAACATTTCCGGCAATCGGTTTTTAGCACGGCCTACCATTACAACATCAACAACAACAACAACAATGGCTGCAACAATTGCAACATTTGCAACAATCGCTACAAAACTTTGCCATGATATGTAGAGAGAGTTATAATAATTTTAGAAAAATTCGTTCGCATTCAATTTGCATTGGACGTTGACATGCGCCACACGCAAACAGAAATCTATCTATTCTCCATGTATCCCTCTTCCTGCCTGCTCACCACTGATTTTCCCTTTTCCAGCCATTCACCTCTCTCTCCCACACACACACACACACACAAGTTTGCTGTAAAAATTTATGTTTGGCCATAGATCATGCCAAAAAGCGACACTTTCCACGAGTTGTTAGTTTTGTGAGTGTTGTTAGTGTTGTTAGTGTTGTTGGTGTTGTTAGTGTTGTTAGTGTTGTTAGTGTTGTTAGTGCTGTTCGTGTTGAACTGCAGTCCAGGCATTGATGTTTGTATTTGTGGATTGGCAAACTGTAACTGATACTGAAACTGAAACTGAGACCTGAAACTCCAGCTCAAACTGAAAACTCTATCTGTCATTGATAGGTTGTTCTGATAATGAAAAGCTCTTGAAATATTCAAAATTTATTCCATGCCAAATCTAATTTATATTTTTTTGATGAGAGCGTGCTTAAAACTTTAGATAAACAGACTAACACAACTTATTTACTGCTGTGAAATTAAGCATTGCCTGTAGTTTTTTGATATGCAATAAAAAAACCACTGTATAAATTGGAAACTTTTTAAAAAATTAAGTTTAATTTGCGCTGTATTTGCTTTTATATTTAACAAAATAAAATTAAACTAACACAAATTTTTCTGAATTTTTTTACAGAGTTCAACGAATGATATTCAACTAATGTAAGTGCGTAAATAGATTTTTTCTTTTACAATATTTATTCACCTGTTCAATTTTGGTAACTGTCATAGTCAATAGTCAAATTCTGAGAACATCCTTACAGGTATATGACGCGTGCATTTGCCGTGTGGCCTATGCCCAATCTGCAATGGCAATCTGAGTGTCCAAAGTGACTCGGCTCAGTTGTCAGCTGAGCATGTAGAATCATGCCTGACTGACCTCGTCTGCAGTGGCTACGGCTATGGCTATCTACTGGCAGTTAGCCTTGGTCAGTACTTCTGTCCATCAGTTTGACTCTACCACTGTCTTTGTCTCCATTTCTCTCTCTCTCTCTCTCTCTCTCTCTCTTTCTCTTTCTCTCTGTCTTCATCTCACTCCCACTGTCTGTTTGTCTGCCTTTGTACCTGTCTGACTCTGTCTCTGTCTGACTGTCTATTGGTCTGTGGGTTTGCAGTCGTTCAGGAAATATGTCAAAAACGTATTTGCATTTTTTCTCATTTCGCTTTTCCACTCTGTCCGTCCGTCTGACCCGCCTGTCCGTTCGGGTGCCAGGTGTATTTGCTTGCATCTGCTGCCAGTTGCTTAATTGAAAACGAGCCGCCGAACAGCAGCTCCCTCTGCACTTGCTCCACATTCTCTGCACTTTCTCTCTGACCTTCAATTGAGGCCAATATTAATAGAGCAACAGAATTAGATAATTATATCCATTACGAACAGCAGCAGTGGCAGGAGCACTCAATAAAAGAAGCGCCACAACGGTTCTGTAATTAAACGCGCCATCTGTCGGTCATGAATAACCGCACACAAATCTGTTACATGATACTACTATAATGATAATATATAATGATATAATGTCTATTACATTATACATTTCGTATACAGCACATAAACAACAATTGGTCAACCATTTATCAATAGTTGTAAGCATTAATTAAATATGCATCAAATACCCTAACGATGGGTGCTATAAATTGAACAGAGGTTGCTTAATATTATTAAGATTAACATTGATTAAAATGTTAATATAAAATTATAGAAAATATTTTATTTAATTCTGTAATATCGGGCAGTAAATTTTTAATTCATTCAATTCTTTATAATTTTTTTAATAAGGGTATTTCTAATTCGATTCTAAATATATTTCCATTTCAATGTTTGCAATAATTACGAAAATTGTACAAACATTTATGGCACGCCTCAATGTTATTGATAGAAAAAATACAATTAACATTTTATATCAAATTTATCAGACCAAATCAATGACCATAAATAATGTTATTAGCACTAAATTACATAACAAAGAGAAAAGTTTAATAGAATTGAAACTGATTTCGCAATTATATCTATATTAATTATCAATTTACTGATGAAATATCAAGTGAACTATATACATCTAAACCTTGATCAATCAATAATTATGCCAATTTATTTATCTCGACAAAGAATACATTTAAATTCTTGCATTGCAAATGCATTGCTGATCAAGCGAAATTTTCAACGCTTTTCATTTTTACAGCCATCAAACGGTTAAATCTATTTGAACAGCATTGCTGCTAAAATTGGTGAAATTTTCCTTTTAAGTGAGTGACAGTTGGCGTAGTCTTATACTCGCTCTGTACTCACTGCATGGAATCCTTCTAAAATTTGTCAAAATGTGCGTCAACAGCATTAAATTTGCATAGATGCTGCTTCTGTCTTTTCTTCCTCCTTTTTCACAGTCTGATCTCTTTCTCACTCTCTCTCTTCTTACTTTTTTTTTCCATATTATTCGTGAATACTTGCAGCGATAGCAAATGGAAATGACGCGAGTTTATTAAAAATGCAAAGTAGTAGAAAAACGTTGGAGCAAATCAGACAGACAGACATCGACTGCGATACGAATATAATCAGCTATTGGAAAATAACAGCAAATTGTCATTGGAATTTTAAATAAATAAATGTGCAATTATTTTTTAAGTTCTAGGAATTTTAAATGTTTCAATGACAATTCACTTGATTTAATTAATTTATGTTTGTTTCAAGCAAACTGCGTTTAGAAATTCGTCACCTGATATCGCTTGTTTTGTGCACAGCCCGAAAGAATAAAGCTATAAATTTTTTCTAACTCTTAAAGTGTTGCTTATATTTCACGCTCTTTCAGTCCCCCCTTCAATGAAATTGTGCGTGTTTTTGTGACTGTACAATCGCCATTTTATTTATAATGAAGTTCATTTAGGGTTTTGAGTACAAAACATATTACAAAGGCCAACAAAAAAAAAAAAGCGTAAAACAAAAGCTGAAAGGAAAAAGGAAAAGCGCTTTAATATCATGTTCCGTTTTTTGTTTGTATGCGTTTGTGTGTATGTATGTTTTTTTTTTTTGCTATTCTATGCTTTAGCAATGGCGGAAGCATAAAAACGAGTGCAAGGATTGCAGCACTCTCTCTGAATACCCTGCTCTCATGCTCCCTTTCCAACACTCTTCCCTATCTCTTGCTGCCTTGCTGCTATTGCTATTGTGTTAAGCAATTGTTGTTGTTTATTTTGCTGTTGTTGTTATTGTTGTTGTTGTTGTTGTTGTTGTTGGTATTGTTGCTGTTGTTCCGTTTGTTGCTGTAAGATTAATATGCTGCCGTTTTCTACTACTTATGCTGCCTTTCAAGCTTGGCGTATTCTTAAAGGACGCACAGCACGTCCTGCCATGCTGCCAACTATTTATGCATGTGCGTGTGTGTGTACGCGTGTGTGTGTATAGTGTGTGTGTGTGTGTTAGTTTAATGACTGCTTGTCTGTCTGTTGAAAACTTAAGTCATGCTGCAAGCCAGGCAGCGTGAGGCATGCAGCCTGCCAACATCAACAACAAAATGCATCCACTCACTACTTACTTTAAAAAGGGATTTATTGTGCTCTGTATGCATATGTATATATATGTATATATATATATATGTATACCATTTTCTATACATATAAATAAACGTGTACGTTTGTATGTAGTTGCAATGATGCCGAAATTCAGCACTCAACATGCCACCGTTGCAAGTAGCGCAAAAGACTTAACAGCTCTGCTACTGCTTCTACTAAAACTACTAGTAATACTACTCTACTACGTCCCCTACTACTCTCTTCGTCTTCACTTCTTCGACTTTTCCTACTATCCTCTTCGACTTTTCCTGCTCTCCTTTGTCTGTTCTTAGTGTGTCAAGAGTGAAAATGAGCAGCCGCCTGTCAGACAAACATGCAGCCTGGACACAGCCACGCGGTGGCACACAGACACAGACAGAGACAGTGTATAGCAGTATTATGGCTGGTGTGGCACATGGGGCACACTGTTTTTCTTTTTTTTTTTTTTAACTTGCGCAGAATTTTCAGCGGCTGACTTTGTGCTTTTTGCTTTTGGCAGCAGCAAAGAACTGAACTTGCTCGGCAATTACACATCATCATGATACGCGCGTCGGGGCCATGCAGACGTCTACTTATAATGAAGTTTGCAACATTCTTGCATTCGCTTTTTTCTCATTGCCCGTTTGTTGCACAAGTTTATGTTGCAGTTGCTCTTGTTGTTTTAGTTGAATTCGTTCGTTCGTTTGAATGTTGCCACGGCTCTGACACGCTCAAACATGCAAAGAAAAACTTGTGGAACTTATATGAAGCCGAAAAATGTTTATCGTCATAAATGGAAACATAAAGCGAACTTCTCTTGTCACAACTCTATGCTATAATATATTCTACTAAAAATTCATATAGTAAATAAAGTAAAATAATAGTTTTATTAAAACAATTTAATTCATTGTGGCATTCATTTAAACATTTGCTGCAGCAATAATGAAAAAATATAGACAATCGATATCGTTAATCGCTAACATTATCTATTATCGATATATAGTATGTGTATAATATAATTTTAGATATATGTTCCGCGCCAGCGGCGGCTGAGCGGCGGCTGAGCGGCGGCTGAGCGGCGGCTGAGCGGCGGCTGAGCGGTGGCTGAGCGGCGGCTGAGCGGCGGCTGAGCGGCGACTGAGCGGCGGCCGAGCGGCTGATGAGCGGCGGCTGAGCGGCGGATGAGCGGTGGCTGAGCGGTGGCCAGAGACGGCCAGCGGTGGCCAAGTGGTGGC
>JBANCZ010001061.1:0-25142 GCA_037040025.1 Sphaerogastrella javana | reverse complement strand
GAGTGCCACAGGTACTGTGGCAATTCAAAATTGCATTGTAGATAAACGATATACTCAATATTAGATATATATACATATACATATGATGCATAGGCAATATACATATATACATTTATAAATTGATACTTGGCAAATTATGGCAAAATGTTCCTAATGATGCATAAGTCAAATAAACTTCAAACAGCAAAAGTATCCCCCATTTTGAAGATAAGAAAGCAACAACAACTATATATGTTTACAATTAAGATTAATAATTGCCTTATTTTAAGTAAAACGCGCTTAATTTGCTGCAATAGTAACAAGAACAACAACCGCATATATATTTTAATATTTCTTTCCATTGAAAATACCAGAAAAAAACAAATAAATGGAACAATAAACTCGATGTGTACTCGTAAGACTACGTATTTAATCAATCCAGCAAACGCTGCAATTTGCACGAGCAAATGTTCTGTTAATTGTAGTAACTAAGCCTGAAAACGCGCTGAGCAGTTCAATAAAGTTATAACATATATACTTATATGATATTTACTACCTTTATACATAAATATATAATGTTCAATGTTCATTTGTGAGAACCTAACCCGAGGTACTTTGTTTATTTGTCTCTTAAGCATTGTTGTTAGTTTAGTTCTTAGTTCATTTGGGATTTTAGTTACGCGGTTTTTGGATTGCGACCTTATTTGCATACATATTACATATTATCAAATATTGTTCAAATATTTCTATCATTGTGCACAGTTCTAAATTGCATAGTTACTAATCAGACTCGGAGACTTGAATATGTTGCTTCAAGCGACCTTAGCCTTTTACGTGCCTTTTACTCTTCGTTCTCTTAAAACAAGCTCAATTTCTTATTATTCAAATTCTATATGTGTTTTTTTTTAAGACCTTTTGTTTTTTCTATTTTCTGTTCAATCTTACATTCCATTATGTGTGTGTATGTTGAATCCAAAGAGTTTTTCTTATCAGTTTGAATTTCCTTTTCTTATTTATGTTCGTTCTCAGTTCTTATGTCTCAAAGCGTGAGTAAGAATGCGAGCTATGTAACTGTATTCGCTCGCAATAAGCGCTGCATGCATCTACCTATTATATATTTACCTATTATCTATTATCTACTCTATCTGCCTATTTATCTACCAAACTACATTTGATCGTATCGAGCAATTGTACGCTCCCTATGCTCAAGCCATGTATGATGAGAAACAACAACAAAAACAAATAAACAATAACAACATATTATATGCATATAATTACTGTTAATCGTACTTATCGTAATCCCCATACTACTTGTGTCTGTACTCAATGTAACTGTACTTACATACATACATACTGTAAAAGCCCAAGTTTTTTGTGTGTCTGTGAACTAGCAATAAAACCAAAACCTAATACGCTGTATTTCATTTAAAAAACAAACACTTTGTACTATTAACTATCAACTAACTAACTATATACTTAACTACAACTTACTTACCTACTACTACTACTACTACTACTACTACTACTACTACTTCTCCTAGTACTTAGTTACAATTTAATTCATGGCAAGCGGTGATTAATTCTCGCACTTATCTAACTAACTTTACTAACATTTACCTAACCTATATTCAAGTTATATATGTTTAATGTTTGACAATTGATTTGCTTTAACTGTGCGCCTTTGTCAAGCCTCAAACTTTAATCTATATATACATACTTACCTATGCATAATACCGTTACCGATACCGATACTGTTCTTTACCTATATACCTAATCAATATCCAAAAGTTCCTAAAGCCAATGAAAAGGTAAACAATCGATTTGATGCTCAACTAATATAAGCTTTCCATCTCTATTAAAAAAAAATCGTAATACGAGATTACAGGAGTTCATTCAAGATTAATATAATATTTTCTCTATAAGAGAATCTAACAAATTACATGATGAATTACATAAGAAAAATCACAATTTCTTTCGCTTATTCATTGTCATTATTCTCCAATGAGCGTTAGAGAAGTTTTCGTTTAGATTTTTTTCTATTGTGCGTTTTTTTTTTTTTTTTTGTTGCCTTATGCCAAAACATCAAAGTGCGTAAATGACCATGAAATGTGCTTTTGTTTAGCTGTCAGTTAACTATACTATATACAATATAATTGCGAAAATGAGTCACTTTTTGGCTCATTCATTTGTTTTGCCGAGCCACACACACATATAAACCTCTTGAACAAATCGCTCATCCAAATCATTTCACTAAATAATTGATGCATCGCATTCATAGCAAAGAAGAATCTGTTAACTTTGAATAGCCCCCCAAGAAAAAAGCTATGTTTAGTTTATCATTTTCTCAATTGAGTTATCATTTCATTGATATACTCCTACATACAAAATTAATTGTGTTATTGATATATTTCGGCTTATCTGCTGAGATCCATAAATTGAATGAATATATTTGGCAGACCATCGATATCCTTTGACTCTCCTGACTAATCATCGTTGTGCTAACTAATATACTTAGTAAATAGCTCACAGTTAACTGTAACTAGCTTCACTAAATCAAAATAAATGTTGTAATAAATCACTCACACACATTCATGAAATATACTGTAACTAGCTTATAATATATTTACTCAATTGCATTATAACCTCATTAAAATACGTACAGTATATAGCCAATTAGTTGTACTTTAACCTAAACACATATACACACTCACAAACGTACACACATACAGACACACACAAATACATTTCGTGGTAATACTAATCTAATGTCAGTTGTTGACCGTTTAATGTTGTTCTAACTGTACTAAAATCACTAAAACTATTAGTAAGTTTTGATAATTTTTAGTCGTCTTCATATTAATTACATCGTCGTTAACCTTATCGTTATCGTAATCGTTATCGTTACCGTTCTCAACGTCGTCGTTGTTATCGTCTGTCGTCTATCGTCGTCGTCGTCGTCATTAATAAGCAGATTAGCCTAACCCAATAGCATAATTCATAGAACATAAACGTATAACGACATTCATAAATTGCATATCTCTTTCTTTTATTCCTTTCTTAATTTTTGATTTCGTCTCATCAACAAAATCCAACTTAAACCAAAAATACAACAACCAACAAATTCATAAAACAAACAAACCAAAAAAAAAACAACAAATTTTTCAACAAAAAACTATTCCAATTATCAATAAAACGTGGCGCTAATCCATTGCAAAAACGGCGAAACAAATGTAAATTGAATTGAATTCAATCGATTTTTCCAATGGCGACAAAATACATTCATGGCTTTTTGCGTGTGCTACCAACAAACAACAACAACAACTACTACTACAACATGAAAATAACAATAAACAACATACAACTAAAACAACAACCACAACCACAAACACTAACCTGTCGCGTTACCAAATAATACTTTGTATAACAACCAAACCCGATTCAAAAAATATCTCCAATACATTCAAACACATACACACACATATATACACCAATACTTGTACACACATACACACACATACGCAATGCAGAAAAGCGCGAAAGTCACACAAGATCACTGAAAAATTGGCACCGTTTAACCCACGCGCTACGCCGATCGCCCACAGGACACAATCTTTCCCAAACGGATGGCGATGGCAACAGCACCGAGGGTGAATCGACCAGCGGTCGTAATCCGGCAACCACCGGCACTGGATGCTACAAGAACTACGAGCACGTAGCCAATCTGCGTAATTCCAATATGCATCACGTAAGTGTTACCCAAGGATCCAATTCCAAATCCCCACCCAAATCTAAACTGAAATAATCTATATAGACCCTCATGTGTTTTTAACACAAAGGTCTAAAAATATGCGAAAGGTAATGTTTTTTTTTTTTCATTATGACAAAAATGTATGTATACTTAATACATATATATTTTAAATGAACTTAATTTCAACATGAAATTATTTAAATATTTTCTGAATTGGTGATTAAATATGTAACATTAATCTGTAGAAGTGCTTCACATTTTTATTATTTGATTTTAATCAATGGTAATAATGTTTAAAAAATATTTCGCTGAATAAATTTTCCGATATTTTTTGCAAATTTAAAAATTCATACTCATAAAGCTTAGTTAAAAATAATCTAGAACTACCAGTAGATTTTTATACTACTAAAATTTAGTAATAGAACAATTAAATAAAATTGAAAACTTATTTTATATCGATTTTTAAAATTAATGAAATTCCAAAATGTTCATTGGATCATTGTATTAATACAAATTTAATATATATTTTATGAATTCTGAAGCAGCCAGTCGAACAAACCTTTCCAGTACAGGTTAAAAGGGACATATCTTTTTTAAAAACATATTATTAATACGCGTATTAATTCCATGCAGCGCCGTGGCTCCAGCTCAGAGCAGGATGCAGTGCCACCGTACAGCTTCGATAATCCGAACGCAAGGCAAACCTCAATGATGGCCATGGAGAGCTACAGGAGGGAGCAGCAGGCGCTGCTACTGCAACAACAACAGCAACAACAAATAGAACAACAGCAGCAACAGCAACAACAACAAGCACAAAAAGTGGTGCAACTACCCAGCGTTGGAGTAGCCAACAATCTAGCTATGGTCGCTGCATCTAGCGCAGCCACAGCCGTGGCCACATCGAGCAGTGGCGTCCAGGAGAGCGGAGGAGCCGGTGGAGGCGCAGCGTCTGCGTCACAGGCGGAGGATGCGATGACATTGGCATCGAACCAGAAAGGATTGCCCATACAAATGATGATAACACCCGGGGTAAGTGTGGGTGGTCTGGGACCAGATTGGATATATCGAGTAAATGTGTAGTCCAAGCCAAGTGCTCGTATCTCTTGAATATCTTAATGTTTTCAAAGTTTTTAAACCGTAACTACAATATATCTATATATATTATTAAATGTGAAGCCGTTAACTGGAGCTAAATATTTCAACTATTGTAAACACAACACTTACCCCGTATAATTATTTTCCACTTCGTTTTGGTTTTCAACTCAACTACTCAATTCTACAGTTTTATCGTAATGCCACCCTGATCCAGGGCTGGTCCAATCGAAACGATTTCAGTTCCAATACAATTCCATTTTTCTTTGTCTTTGCAAATACTTTTGTAGTAGTTTTAGTCGAAATAAATGCTTCATAATTTATGATTTCCTGATTTTATACAACCAACAACAACCACAACCTAACTACTAACTAAACTAAACAAAACATGCGAGAACTACTAGCAATTATAAAGTTCGATAACAACATCAACACATTTCCAACTTTTAGATTTTACGGGGACGCAGTAAGGAGGTACATTCAAAGTATACACAAAGAACTCAAACTACTCTACTACTACTACTCTAATGCATACTCTACTTGCCACTGCTACTCTTTAGTCTTATCTATTCAAATTTACAATTCGATTTTCGATAGCAATTCAAAGTCAAAAAAGCTATTGATATTTCAGAGGCTGAACATAATGCTAAATTTATCTTTTTATGGCAACTCTAAATTGACAAATCCAAACTAACAATTAAAAACAATGAACAAATTCGAGCTACAATATATTTGCATTTTTACGAATGTATCGCAAGTTATCGATTACAATATGCGTACTGAATTGAGCTCGATTGCTTAAAGAAATATGCGCAAATGCATCATACATTATATATTTATATTTCGGCATTTTATTTGAATGTATATAATACTATTTATTTTATTTAAATATCTAATCAACCAAATAAAAAATATTGTTTGTTTTAAGTTTAAAAAACAATTGATTAGATTATGAATCGGTATAAGTTTAAAAATTTGAATTCTGAATGTGCTGCAGTTCACCAACAAAACTTTTGAAATAGAAATATTTTGATCGAAATTCTAAAATTATTTCTCAGATCTTGAAATTTGTATAGTATTTCTATTATTTTTATAAGGTTCATGTGCATATGTATGATATTTATATCTCCTATTTTATCCAAACATATATCGTCTTTATAGTATATATATGAATTCTGGATACTCTATGAATGCATTTGCTATACTTTTTCTTTTTTAACTGTTGTGATTTGTTAGGTTTGTAACAGACCAAGCTGAGCCATATACTAAATATGCCTTTACTATATAACTTTTTTAATTTATGTGAATTTACTAAAGCAGCTGTGTATATGTATGTATATATCCATTACATTCCATCAACTTATAACAAATGACACTCAACAACAACACACACAACAGACTAGGCACATAATTAAAAAATATATATTATTCAGATATAAAACAGCTAGAATCAACATGTAAGAAAATTAAATTAAAAATATGTATAGATACATAGAACCATTTAGAAATTGGATTAGATGGTACGGCTTCCACTTACTGTCACTAAAAAGGCAGGTTAAACTTTTTGCTGCCACTGCTGCGGAGGAGCAGCAGCATTCAAAATTGAAGGTACCGGCGTGGGTCGATCCAACTGTTGCAGTGGTTGCCGCAGCTTATCCAGCAAAGCATGCAAATCAACCGTAAGCTTCGGCTGCACAATGCCCTCAGCTGCCTGCAGTCCGACCACCTGCGACGACAGTGAATCCACATCCTGTCGGGCAGCAAAAAGCAGTTGATCGTGTGCGGCAAGCTGCAATTGGGCGATCTGTGCACGTATGGCCGCGGCAGCTACCTCTTGCTGGGCATTGTGCAGTGTGGCTGTGATGGTGCGCACATGATTTGCTGACTCCTCAAGCTGTGACTGTGCTGAAGTGGCCACTGCCTGTGCCTTGTGTATTTCGGTGGCTTCCAGTTGGACGCGAGCTTGTGCTACATATAGATGTTGCACCAATTTGCGCAGCTCCTTGGCTCGGTCCTCGCATTCATCAATCTCCGGTGTTTGGCACTGCTGTAACTGCAGCTGTGGCTGTTGCTGCTGCTGTTGCGGCTGCTGCAGTGGCTGTGGCGCGCACGGTGGCAAGGATCGATTGCCGTTTCGATTGCAGTTAGTAGGCACAGGTATAGGGGGGCTTTGACAAGTTGTGGGTGGACAGGTTGTGCTTTGTTGACATGAATTACCGCCTCCCCCATAATCCAATTCTGTGCATATGACGGGGAAGTTTATAGTATGTATAGTATATATATATTTATATTAATCCGATATTACCTTGATCTCCTTGTCGCCGCAAGCTTTTAACAAAAAGGTCGAGCTTGTTTGAATGATCCACCTTGGGTCCCTCGACCGAAGCGCCGTGTAAATTGCGATTTGCTTGCGAATTCTCGCGTTTTTTCATTACTCGTCCTCTCGGATAAAAATGAGGTTGAGTGTTGCCTGCACGTATAGTGTTAAATAGTGCGACTAAAATGTGAAGGACAGAGAAATAATTATGTATTATATACTGGGCGAAACGTATAGACTTACCAATCCAAAGCAAATGGCTTAGGCGCATTTAGAAAACATGAACAATTCATTTAGACAGTTTAAATATTTCATATATATATATATATACACACACCTATAAATAACTGACATATATTTCGAAAACAGTATATGATTTTAATTTAAGGGTTTAGGATTTGGTTTCAAAACTTACTCATATTCATTGAGTTGCTGAAACAGTTCTCTATAAAGCCTATGCACACTATTCGCAGCATGCGCATGAGCTCTATTCGAGTAGCTCCAAGCTGAAGCTATTAAATAATCTAAATAACAATAATATTAATAATAATTTTGTAATATTTGTATTTATACATAATTCTAATATTTTGTGTGTAATGTATGCTGCATGCCATTTGTTTATAGTTTGTATTTTTACTTTTTTCTTGTGTGTAATTTTTGTATGTACTTGTTGTATTTCGATTACGCATTCACATTTTGCCAAAACCCTAAACCATACTTATAGGAAGTGGCCGAGTTGCGCCGCCAGGTGGCGCTCGAGAACCTGCAAAACCAGCGCATGGACAATCTGGAGCAGGATGTTCCGGTGGAATTCGAATGTTGCTTCTGCACAACCAAGGTAAAATCGACAACCAAGCTACAAAAACCGATTTATCTCCCTCTAAATGCTCTATACATCATAGAGTGCATATATATAAATAACACCTCACTAAATATCTCAATACCCGAATACCAAAATAAGTATTGCTGTCTATTACATAACTAACTTATGCTTTCTGTGTAGTCCTGCATGCTTTTTATAACATATACATAAATCTTAATCTATCTATGAGCACTTGCACTAATATTTTTTTGTGTTTAATTTCGTTTTGATTTCAACTAATCGAACTAATCGATAAGCACGCACCTAATCGAATCGACAAAAAAGATGATGAGAACTTGAGAGGTGTATGTACCATCTGATCAGATAATTATTATAAATTATAGCTTGGCTTAGGTACCGCGCTGTGTACAACCCAACCTATCACGTCCGTTCCATGTAGAACTCGCAGTTGGATCGTAGTTATATTCATTATAAATGTTTGATTGATTGAAGAGAACTTGTGTAAATATTGCAGGATCGCATTTGTGTCTTTCATGACAAGGAGTATAGCATCAAGAGATTGGCACGACCGCCACCATTTCCAAAGAATTATCTGGCACTCAAGCGCATGATCGAGGAGGGTGCTATCGATATATTTTATCTGTGATTCCGTTGACAGGGAGACAAAATAAACAGATTGAAAGAGATTGAGCTGCACTCGTCACACTTGTCCACAGTGATACAAAACGAAGTTCGTGTGTTGTGTATTTTATTGTTTATATTTTTTTCAATTTTTGTAAAATTTTCTTTGATTTCTGTTACTGTGTGAGTGAAAGAGAGAACGGAAGATCGTGTGAAAAATCGAGCAACAGATCGTGTTGGAAATATGGCAAATTTTATGTTGACTTTGTTTCTTTTTTCATTTCTTTTACTTAAAGGGATTGCCAGGATGTCAAGGCGAGTGTATTCCATTGCGTGCGAATAGCGTTTAGCAAGAATTTCTTTAGAGTTTTTGACTGAACGATTGACTGTGTGTCTGTCAATCGTTCAAGCGGTCAATCTATCAATAACGGCGAATACTAAGAACATTAAACACAAACAAACCCACACACACACACAGAATTATATAATATAATTATAAATCTAATTTTAAAATTGAACTCAAAAAACAAACACACACTCACTCACACACCCACACACACACACACACACACATTAAATGTGCTTTATTATTAAACAAATTACAACGACAACAAGAACAAAAATACACAATAAATTAGCTTTAATTCTTAAACACAATTTAAAATTTAAAATTAAAATAATTACAATTTATGAAATTAATTAATTAATTAATTGTGCTATAACATTGATATATATTCGTGCGTGACGTGAAAGCTAAAGAAAGACATAGCAAATTCTAAGAATTTAATTAATTTACTTTATACTCCAAACACACACAAAACATAAATTTAACCAAAAAAACAAACAAAAGAAAGTATATAAAAGAAAGCAAAGAAGAAGTTAAACAACGAAAGAAAAAAAAACCAAAGCAGCATGTGTTATTATCTATTATATCTATCTATCTATTTATCTTATCTATTATCTATTATATTCGAGTGTTCTAGTCTATTAAGACATTGAGAGATGAGTAAACAAAACAAATTTATTTTCTACACTAAGCACATAATTACATCTAGTTTTAAAGTATTCGATTGTTAATTAAATCTAGCAAAAAAACATGTAGTAGTAGCAAAAACAACAACAACAACAACAACAACAGCAGCAACAATAATACCTATATTAATATGAATATGAATATGCGTAAATTTAATGAATACAATGTGTTATGGAAGAAAACCAAAAACAAACAACAACAAACAAAAAAACTGCAATAAATGAATATTACAATTGTTTATTAATTTCAACATTTAATTAGCACTACTATTCTATATCTATTCTATTCTATATCGTATTGGCACACAACTTCTATACTTCTTTTGTATTGCTAGAAAACAATTTTCAATTTCAAAAAAAAAAGTACAAAAAAAAAAGAAAAACATCAAATTTTGATTTCAATTAGCCTTATCATTTTGTACTTTTGAGCGCTGGAAACCCGACACACCCCGAGCACCCTGCCGTTACCGGGTAAGTAATGCCGTGCGACAGCATTAATTCTTTATCGGTTTTTCTGATTTTCTTTTAATAAGTTAAATTCTATATAATTTCAATGAATTTTAATTTTTATAAGCCAAGCGCGCTGCACGTTTTGACTTAACTTGATGCATTTTAGTTGCATGTTGAATGGTCTTGAAAAACAACAACAAACAACAAATTTCCAGCAAAATCAAGTGCACAGAATTTTAAAATATTATTTAATGCGCTAACCAAACGAATTAATACAATAAATGCCAATAAAACAACAACAACAAAAAACAAAAAAAAAAGAAGCTGCCCCTGCCGACCTCCAGCTAAGACTCTTTTCGAATCTCTCTCTCTCTCAGTTTGCAATTAGCACTAACTTTTTCCTTCTGCTCTTGCAGGATTTCAAGGAGTACACAGATGCGGAGGGCGTCATCTCGCTTCCAACATCAGACTTCCACAAGCCCATTTGCCAGGAGATGCGTATGGCAGCCAACAATCTGGCCTCCAATCGTCAGGCCAATCAGTTTGGTCTACTGCCACCTGGAGCTGCAGGAGGAGCAGTGGGAGGAGCAGCTGCTGCTGCCTCGCCATCTCTGCAGTTGACAGCAGCTGGCGATATGGTGCTGCTACCGCCGGCATATACCAGTGCCAGCCATATGCCCATCATTTCGCAATCATCGTCAACCTCGTCGTCGTATGGCACCACCACATCCACGACCATTGCCCTGCCCCTGGATGGCGCACAGCGCTATGCAGCACCCATTGCCAGCAATTTCAACCACAACTACAACAACAACTTCAATACGACGACGGTGGGTGCTGGTGGTGCAGCGAATGGACTGCTGCTCTTTGGTAATGGCAACTATGCGGGCCTTGGTCTGGGTCTGAGCAACAACAACAACAATAACAATGCGGATCTGGCGAGCGTGGACAGCTCGGATACGTACGCCAGCTGCCAGACACATCCGTTCCTTTCGCAGGGCGATCTCACTGCCGACTTTAACGATGAGGCCTGTGCCTTGGACATTGACATGGATAATCTCTACATAAATCCCCTGGAAAAGGAGTCATGTCATGCCACTAACATTAGCAGCTCCACGGGATTCATTGTGGGTCTGCCGCCCACTGTCTCCGCCTCGGGCCTGTCGATGCGTTCGCAGGTGAAGAAGAGCGCCTCGGGCGATACAGCGCTGCGGAATCTGGCTGCTGGTGGTTTGAGTCCCATGGACGATGTCTATCAGAATTTCGACGTGCAGGAGCGTGGCAGCCGGGTAAGCCTGAACGAGAACTCTGTGCCAAAGCATCGTAAGACCCGTTTCCAGCAGAGCTTCACAGCCATACGGCCCAGCTCAAGCAGCAGCAAGCCGCGTGCTCGCTTCGAGGACACCATGCTCTGCGAGGATAACTTGCGACTCGATGGCAGCAGCGCTGCCTCAACATCGGCCAGCAGTTCCGCTGCTGGCGCCGGCGGCAGCAAGAAGAAACGCTCGACCTTTATGCCGGGCAAGAGCCTAGCCACTGCCACCAAACTGATCAATCAGCGTTTGTTCGGCATACAAAACGCAGGCGCCAAAGGTGAGATGACAAATTGAATAATATATAAAATTGTATTAATATTTTTGATGTATTTTGACAGCCAAATTTGAGAGTAAGCATTCCTCATCGATAGACTCGATTGATGCGTCGCCGAATCTGGAGCATCATCGGCGCTCGAAGTCTATACTGAAAAACAAGTCTGATGTCTCGCGCGTGCTGTCCGATCCCGAGAGTGAGCGCCTATTGGCGGACAATATGTCGGGCTCCGGCGTGTCCGATAACGGCACTGTTATGGTATATATATAAGATATACCTATTATATCATAATTTAATTGTATATTTTAATTTCCAGGGCGAATCTGGCAGCGATTACTCACCGAATAAATTACCTCATTCAGTTTTAGCTAAGTCTATATCCCCACCACCACTCAGGCATCGCACCCTAATGCACCAACGCTCAGGACCAGCGACGCTGCAATCGAAACCAACAAAATTCCAAACGCCCCGCTATCCCGAGGAGCAGGCCCTACGCCAAGTCAAGCCGGTGCTCTCGCGCACCACAAGCGCCCAGGCACAGGCTTCCGATGGACGCTATGATGGCAGCCAGACGCGTGACAGTAGTCTGGGTGAGTAGATGCTGGCACAACAATTGGCAATAAATCTCGCTCACTGAGTATCTATGAACACTGAGTAATCCAGACATTTGGCTGTGAATACCCACAAAACAACAACAATTCTGTTCTATTCTCTCTCGCTCTAAACTATCATCAATTGCGCCGTTCTCAACTCAACCCAAATCAACTGAAACCCCCCAGTTACTGTCTTCGATGCTGCATTCTGATAAACCAGAACAATAACCCACACTAACCCAACCCACCACAGACACAGTTACCACACAACCAACAACAAGGACTCACTGTTGCAGGCAAGGCGAGCAGATTGTTTGATGCAACAAAAATGCAACAACCACAACTACTACATCTACAACAATAACTGGCATATATATGTATCTATATACGTATTACAATTATGAGTGGAGTTATATACATTCTCATATTTAAGCACTGTCTACGGCACTTCTGTATACCCTGTACACACAGTCGTTGTCCTTTATGCAGTTGTTTAGCCCACGTATAGTTCACCAGTCGATAATTGTAAACACTCAGCGATAACTGTTGTAATTCCATCGATAATTTCACTATGTAAAGCTGTAGCAATTGGCCTCCACATCCACACAAAAACAACATTATCAACACACACACACACACACACACATTCAAACAAATTCACCTGCGGCTTAATGTATAGCATTAATTTCTTTGTAGCACCATTGTTTTTTTATATTTATCGCTTGTGCACGATAACGTTATTAATCGATATACTCTGTCCATATACAGACTCTGAAACAACCTTCACCTCGCCCGTTAAACAACCACAGCAGCAGGAGTCCAGCGTCAAGGATAAAAAACAATCCGAAGCTGCAGAGGAACAGGCACAGGCTGGACGCGAAGGCGAAGGCGAAGCCGATGCAGATGCAGATGGCGATGGTGAGGGCGAGGCGGAGGCAAATGATGAGCAGAGAGCGCTGCTGCAGCCACAGCCAGGCGAGCAGCCAGGCCACGATGCTGCCATTAACAGCAGCAGCAGCAGCAGAGGAGGAGGAGCAGCAGGAGGAGGATCCGCAGCAGCGTCAGGGCCGAGCGGTAGTGGGGCCACGTAGCAATTAGTGAAAAATCAGAGCAAAGGCGCTTAGTAGTTACGAAGTGAAGAAATCTCTAAAGGAATGCAAATGCAAACAAATACAAAATGAGAAAACCTTAAATATAAAGTTATAATAATATTAAAAAACGATACAAAGCAAAAAAACAACTCAAAGTGATAGCAAAGTTAGCGAAAATGGAATGTGAATTAATTAAAAGCAATGAACAGTATCCTAGTCTATATCGAGATGCAGCAGTCAAGAAATTGAATATTTTTACAACTAAAACTAAAAAAAAAACACACCCACACAAAACTAAAACTCCACACATACACACACACACATACAAAAAAAAAGAAGGAAAGAGAGACACAAATCATAAAGTAAAACTAGGATTTAAACAAAACTAGGATTTTCCTTGCTAAAGCCGCACATGCCGTACAAACATCTAGATCTAGCACCACAAACAAATAGGGGGAAAACGACCTAACGAACAAATCAAATGCCCATACAAAAGAAAACAATACAAATATACAATACAATGCAAAAGAATACAATATAATATATAGGAATAATGCATACATCTAACATGTATATAGAGTCCTAAGCTGAAATGCTATACATATATATAGAGAGAAAATGAATGCAAACATTTATTTACAGCTTGCAGCAAAAATAGACGAAATCACCAAAAAAGCCTATACAATTTTTCAACTACTAATAGTTAAAATGCAGAGTATAATATTCATATTTTAAATGCAACTTATACATATATATATATACCATATATATACATAAATCCATTTGCAATTATAGCTAATTCGCAGCATATTTTGCATAAGCCTCAAGAATATACTCAAATACAAATATAAATCAAATACGTGTACTAAATATAATTTCAGTTAAATCTCGCAACAAAAGACATCAATGCCGTTTTATAAAATAATATATATATTCTAGCAAAGCGATATATGTACATACATATATAATATATATATAGGTATAGTTGATATACATCATCGCATATAAGATAAACAAAAATCGAGATCACGATCGATCATTCAAGTAGTTAAAATCGTTACCAAAAAGTTCGTTTATATGTATGTGTAGGATTTACAACTGGTTAGTGCTTTCAGTACACGATTATATATGCATCTATAAAGAAATAGATCCATATGTTTCCATTTCGGATCTTGCATAGAGGAAACATTGTTAATATTCTGGTTTTCACAAGCTACTCGGGATCTATTCGGGAGAAAACTTGTTAAAGCAGTGGATGGCAATGTGTACTTTGATCATTCAGTTCACTTTGAGCCTATATAGATATAGTATACAGTAAAAACTAATGTATTAGTGGTGTGAGTTGTACGTAATTGACTAAAGAGTTTGTTTCGGTGTAGTAGCTGTAGTAGCAGTAGTAAATATTAAAAACCTTCAAATGTTTCAATTATCATTTGATTTTAATTTTCATTTTACAATTGTCATAATTTTTGTTGAGATATTGCATAGTGATATTTGAGTGCGCAATGTTTAGTCACGGCTTTTGATGTGTGTGCGTAATGTGTGTTAGGTCAAAGTTAAACATAAAAAAAAGAAATAAAAAGTACTTAAAAAGTTACAAGTTATAGAGTTATAGAGCTAGAGCATCATATGTTTAGGCATTATAATTCTCAGTTATTTGTCATACAGAGTTAACATTTAACATTTGTCTGCATTTTGTATTCCAAAAATACTAGGGTATGCATGCGAGGTCAAACATTTCGATTATTCTGTTTAGAAAAAAAAGCAATATGAGTTGAAAATCTGATTTGTTTAAGTTTATCACTACATATATTTCGTCAATTATTCAAGTATCAGCAGTTATTAAATATGTATAGAATGTTATACATTTGTTTGTGTGTGAATCCCTCCTCTAAGTTGTGCCCGAAACATTCCATGTTGTGTGTATTGTTATCGATATTTGCTACACATTTGAGCAGAGACAAAGAGTGTTCAGCAAGTCGGTTAATTTATTAAATTAACAGATATATATAATATATAGATATATATTCATAACGTTTGATAATATTCTAGGCAAATCGCAGAGTTTCTATGCGTGCGTATTTATGCTAGCAAATTTGTAACGCTAAAAACCAATAAATTCAAGCATTTATTAACTAATTAACAATAAATCCTATTAGCTAAAAAAAAAAACAAAAATATAAAGAAAAAACAAACAAATAAATTCATGATTGAAAACCAATAAAATTAAGTAAGATTCGTCGTCTCGATATGTCCAGAATTAGTTTTGGGTTAGATTTCGATTGGTTGTAAGCCATCATACATGACATCATCTTTAACCGAATCCTATATAGACACATACTATAGATTTATAGCAGATCAGATGTACATTTTTTCGATGCAGCAGTCCAAGCATAAATATGATGATAACTAAGCGCGAATGAAAGAAAATCTATATAAAATGAAATCAATGCAAATTAGCCTCTTAGAAACATATCAATAAAGGAATACGAAAACGAAAATACACACTTCCACAAATACACACACATACACATAAACAAACACTCACACAAACACACAGACACAAACACACACACATGCACATACACTGTAAATTCACACTGAACAGAGAATATAGCAATTTTATTATGAGGAGCCTCAAAAAGGCGCAACGTCCGCTTTCTCTACCCAAAGAAAACCAACAAAACGAATAAATTAAAAACAAATATTAAATCAAAAACTAGCAAATAATTATTAATAAAATACACAAAAAAAAAAATACACAAATAATGCGTATGCAAATTAAAGTATGTATAATGAATTCGATTTATATATAATATATATATGCTTAATGCAACCCAACCCAAGAAATTTTGTATGCAATTCGTTTCGTACTCTACACACGATTCTTTGGTATGCACCGGCCACACATTCCACATGTTCTAATTTCTTTCTATAAGGATCAAGCTGAATGTTTCATAAACTTGATCTTGATCTTTTGTAAATATTTATTTCTCCAAATGCCTCAAGCAAGCAACGCGTCCCAAAAAGGTCATAAAACCAAAGAAAACGATATTATTATTATATAAATAAATGGCACTGCAATTTTTATACAAAAAAAATAAAAATAAAAAAAATCTCTTCGGTTTTGAAATTGTTACTATTTTTCTAAATTATTTTTAAGCAGCCACACAAAATGCATTAATATTAAATTAAATTAAATGAACTATGATATGGTTAGAGTGCAATGCGAGCAAGTTATAAGATGAGAGTAACAAAACAAATGAAATGGATGCAAAATGTTATTATGTAATATTAATTATTATATATTTAAATTATTTACTAAACGATATGTACATTTTAATGTAGTCTGTCAGAGACGTTTGTAAATCTGCAAAAAATGGAATAATATTAAAAAAAAAAAAAACAAAAACAAAACAAAACAAAAAACTCACAAGGAATTCAAATCGTTGAACAAAACAAACAAAAAGAGCAACAACAAATTTATTAAAACATATTAAAAACTAAATTGAGCGATATATCATGGAAATATATTAAATCATTGGACAAAATTCAAAAAAAAAATATCTTTTATTGACACGGTTTTTCGTTCAGTGTATAAGGCGGCAGGGAATTTATATGGTTGAAAGTTTATAGCATTCCTTGAACAAAGCTTTTGAAATCATTCCCAAGGCATTGAAAGCTTTCGATGTAGCTCAGTCAGGTGCTGCTGCTACTCGTATGCGGCGAAAGCTTAAAGCTCTACAATCCGCCAGTTTCAGAGCTTATAGTTTAACCGATGGCTCTTAGGGTTGCCAGGCTTCCGTAAATAGATTAGCAATATTCCAAGACAAGAACCCTAATACATATACATAATATTAAATTGGTTTATTTTTAGGGGCGCTAATTACCTTGTAAATGCTTTAAGAATCTGTTCAATAATGAAACGCCGTATCACACGTAATTGGGCGTAACCCTTGCGCTAACTGTATTACATGCAGCTATTACTGCATAATTAAACACTGTCCAAATGCCACGCCCACTTAATAAGTCTATAAATGCCCACTATAAACGCAGTTGGCTCCCAATTAAACCGAAATGTATACAGAAGACGAAGCAAAGGAAGTAGAAAAGCGCAATTATCATCGGATCAGAGCGATGATATGGGTTACCTATACGGTCGGATATAATATGCTGAAGCCCAAGCGCTACGATCCAGCACTGAGACTGTGTGTTTCTCGTATAATAGTTATCTTAAACTCAACTAAAGCTGTAGTTAATCCAATTTTTCAGCTGGAGTGTGGTGCTCATTGCCGCAAGTTTTGCATCATTCTACGGTCATTGGCAGCTGTTCATACGCTATATAAGGGAAATACCGCGCATTACAGAGGTTCGCAATTCGTATTATAATTACGAGTGCATGATAAGGCATACAAATTGTTAAATTTTTCGTCCATCTAGACTATTAGTACGGTATTCCAGTGTCTGATGTCCATAGTGAAGCTGCTGTACTTTCTATTGGCGCCACGCAAATTCTACGTGCTGCTGCGTCGGGCCTGTCGCCACGAGATGTTGCTGGATTGTGAGGTTTTTAAAGCGGTGTCTGGTAGTATATATACATATAACCATATGCTACAGTTTGTCGATCATATATGATTTATGTGCAGATCTGGCCATAGCATCGCAAATGAAGCAACGCGTGGAGGATATTATGCATCGGTGCTGGACGAGCACCCGGTATCAATTAATGTTCTATTTGTTCAGTTGTAGTGCTATATTGACCAACTACTATCTCACATCGTTTGTTACCAATTTCATACGCTATTTTACGCAACCCCATGGCAACTATGAGGTTATGTTGCGTGCGTAACGGTTTTAATAGAGCCATGAGATAGCTTCTAATGGAGTTTTTACATTGCAGCTCTGCCCTCACTTTATCCTGGCTGCATGGACAAAGGCATGACCTTTCCTTATTACCACATACCATTGTTCTTTGAGAGCTCCAATCTATATCTCTGTGGCATGGGTGGGCATAGAAAGCCTATTAGCGCCCAATTCCATTATCAGAGCATAACCGTTTTTGCTTTTCAGGTACTCTGGGCTTTGATGTGCTCTTCATTGTACTCTGTCTACATGCTGTAGGTCTCATGGAATCTCTAAGCTACATGATTGAGTGTTCGACCTCAGAGCTTGTACCGCAGCAACGTCGTTTGGAGTACCTACGCTGTTGCATCTATCAGTATCAGCGTGTGGCAGCGTAAGATATGCATTTTACTTGCAACATTTTGTCCTCATATGATTTTTTTTTTCAGTTTTGCCGAGGAGGTGAACAACAGTTTCAAGCAAATGATTATAATACAGTTCATGCTGAGTCTCTTCTGCTGGGGCCTGGTGCTCTTTCAAATGAGCTTCGGTTTGGTATGCAACCCTCACTAATGAAATCTTAACATATATTAAAAAATCTATGAATTGTATACCCTAGAATACAAGCATTGTGACCACCCTACGCATGATCATGTATATGGCAGCTGGGGGCTATCAGATTGTCATCTATTGCTACAATGGACAAACTTTCGCCACAGCAGTTGAGTTTTACTATATATACAAGACATTATATTATACAATTCCATTGAATTTGAGGCATTGTTTAATTCTTTGAATTTGGATTGTGTGTGTGTGTGTGTTTTTTTTTTCTTTTACAGAGCGAACGCATACCGAAAGCTTTCTATGAGTGCGATTGGTATGCGGAATCTCGAGAATTTCGGCAGCTCATTCGCATGATGATAATGCGCACGAATCTGGGCTTCAGTCTCGATGTGTCCTGGTTCACAAAAATGTCGCTGCCCACCCTCATGTCGGTCAGTATTCGGTTATTTGAAGTATTTCTTTCACATAAACCACACAACATTTTGTTATTTTTTTTTTTTTTCAGATGATACGCACGAGTGGACAATATTATCTTTTGCTGCAGAATATAATGCAAAAATAAACACGGTATTTAAATAAAATATATAACAAAAGAAATACTATAAAGAGGTGTATAATGCCTTGAATTCTATAGAGTTTAAACAATTATTTAAAAAAATATATGCAATTTGTTTAAGAACAAAAGCTTTTCATACAAACTTCTAAACACCGTCAAAAGATTTACTTTACGTTTAGTTTCCAGTTTAGTTATTTATTAACTGCAACTGTCAGCTCTTTATACGTCAAATTTGGAAATGCATACAAATTGCTTTGTTTTCGAAAACTTTTAGTAAAGTTTGTCCCCCTCACTGTCTCTTTCTCTCTCTCTCTCTTTCTCTCTCTCTCTCTCTTTCTCTCTGTTTCACTTTCGTATATACTATATGAGTATTGGCGTCATGTAAGCTGCACGTGCCACATCGTTTAGCCTGTTGTCATGAACATAAGCTGAACTGTGAGCTTTTTGCTGCACTGTGTGTTCGATTATCTGATTGCAGATTGTCTGAACTATATGTGATAATAAAGTTGCTCTATGATTTGACAGGAAATGAAGCATCTTCGATTCAGCATATTTATACAACGTTAGCTGGGATTGGAATATATGGCTTATTTACTTACTTATTTACTTGAGGTAAAATGGTATCTGTGATTGTAATACCAGAGTATCATCATTCTTACTATTAAATCGAAGAGTTTTTCTTTCTATCAAGCAAAGTATGAAGCTTTTCACTCTATAATGGGGTTTATTTCAATATATTGTCTGTATTTAGTAAAATATTGATTATAATATTAATTACTTAGAATATGTGACAAGTAAATAATAATATCGCATAATATATATAAATAATATTTATAAATGAATAGTCAAATAACGTTTAATATGTTGCCGCACTTGCTCAAAACATAAACAAAACATTATTTCTTTATATTACTTATTCATGGGTGTGCGACTGCGCATCGTTACTCTTTCTCTCTCTCCCTCTTACTCCCACTCTTTCTACCTTAACTATTACGATTCAACGACCATATGTGCCTGCACTCTCAAAAGCTTTGAGCGCAGCATAGGACAGCTTATCATTAGCATGCGTGCTCGCTCACACTTTCGACAAACACTAATCATTATTAACATATGCGTTAGCGACTGCGCACCATTGCCACCTCTCATGCTCTCTTCTGTTCAGCGATGCTTCTACCATTCCATACACACATACTTACGTACAGACTTGCCTGCATTCTCGAAAGCTCTGAGCGCAGAATACGTCATTACATCATTCGTTCTCAGAGCGGCACATGCGCTCTTGCTCATACGTTCGACACCCGCTGCGACGGCGCATCGTTGCCCTCTCTCTTATTCTCTTTTGTTTTACATGCAACTAACATTGCATACACACATACATACATAATTGCATGAACATTCAAAAGCTCTGAGAGCAGTGCAAGTCTCTTCTCTCTCCCTTCGTACTGCGTTCGTGTGCAGTGAACGCAGTATGACGAGGGATCAGTATGCAAGCACTTCAGTTTGCATTGAGCATCGTGTGTGTGCACAACGTCAATCGTTTTCGTCTGTGCATATGTTTTTTTTAATGCGTAAAAACACAAAACATCAAACTAAAGCTCGGTACAGTTATCTACGTTATGTCCGTTATTCGCTGTCTAAGCAGACCACGCTATACTCTACGAAAGTGCGAGGCTGCAAATACGTAAGTTCACCATTTAATGTTATGGAATTCATAAGAAAAGTAAGTGAAAAAAAAAGAAGAAAAATAAAGTTGTTTTGCTTGTAGCTATCGTATATCGATTACATCTGTCAGACGCACAAGTCAATCAATATTGTTGTTGCTGTTGCCCAGTTAGTCAGGGTAGGGGGGTGCACGGTCAGTGTGCCACGCCCATTTATTTTGATGGCAACGACTGACTGATAATTCATTTAACGCATTAAAATAATGAAATTGCCAGCTGATAACGAGGCAAGGCGAACGCTAGTTCCATTGATTACACCCATACTGCCACAGTCCGACACTTTTCTAATCAATTTTATTTATTTATCCTTGTCGAGGCGCTCAACGCTCAACGCTTGAGCACTCAGCGCTTTGCCGCTTGGCCACTTTGGCCACTTTGGATAGCGTCTTTATGTTTATGCTTTAAATGGATTTCGCCTTGCTTCCATAATTGCTACATAGTTTTATTCCCCAAACTGGCCTGGACTTTGACCAGTCCTTCAATGATTCTGGCTTCTACACTTTACTGTATTCGGCTCTCTACTTCCTTCTCTTCTATGCTCTCTGCTCTGCTTCGCTGTGCTCTGTTCTCTGCTCCCTCCTCTGCTCGCTGCTGTGCCCTTTGCTCTACTGTCTCCTCTCCCCTGCTTCCTCCTCTGCTCTTCTATGCTCCCTCCTTTACTATCTTATCTGCTCCCTCAATAGCTCTCTGCTGTACTCTCTGTTTTGCTCTACTCTCTTCTTTGCTCTACTCTCTTCTCTGCTCCACTCTCTCCTCTGCCCTTTGCTCTACTCTCTTCTCTGCTCCACTCTCTCCTCTGCCATTTGCTCTACTCTCTTCTCTGCTCTACTCTCTCCTCTGTTCTTCTTTCTCCTCTGCTCATCCCTTCCTTCTGCCTTGAGTGCAAGCATCTTCAATAATTGTAATGCATATTCTCTGTTTAGTTGGCGCAGTTTTTCTTTCTCAGTTTCATGCCGCCATTTGCTTTTGGCTCCGTGTCTTTTTTTTTATTTTTCCCTTTTTTTCTTTGCGCTTTAATGCCTTTCGCCTGAATGTAAAGGACATCTTTTCTTTGTCTGTCAGTTTATTGAGGCGCATGAATATTTTACAGCCTTTTGTGTAAGGCAATAGTATGGGCCAAGTCTGAGTGTGAGTGTGTGTGTGTGTGTGTGTGTGTGAGTGTGTATGATTTCAGAATTTATTATTATTCTCATTTTGTTTGTTGTTGTTGTTGCATTATGATTTTTATTGTCCAGCAGAACAATTCGCTTGCTTTTATACATTTCTCGTCGCTGTGCCATTTTTTTTCTTTTTGCTTTCATGGATTAAAAAATGACAAGCTTATGCGCCGAATCATTTAATCTAAAGGACTTATAATGCATTTAAAAATTTCGAAATGTTAAAATGTAAAAACCAAGCAAATTCATGCTTATATAATTAATCTCCGAACTCTAAAGATCTCAGTTGCTGCATTAGATTAAATAAAATAAAGATTTTTCGCAATACTACGCTATCTGCTCTATAAAGCTTAACTTTAGTAAATACTAAATAATATATATAAAATATAACATATTTTAAAAAATTAAAAAATTTGAATTGATTATAAAATAAATAATATAAAATAAATATTATAAAATATTATAAAAAAAATTACATAAATAATATATATTTAAGTGTATTTATTTATGTGTATTTATTTCTAGCAAATTATATAAATAAGCTTACATTAAACTGTAAATTCTGCGAGCTGTGCAAATAAATTGCCAGCTTGTGCCTGTGCTGTAAAAAAGCAGCTCAACCCTCTGGCATGATAAATTATCAACACATGAGCGCACAGGTGAAACAGCACGGGGCCACGCCCACTCCTCCTCATACACGCTAAAACGCCCATTGTGGCACCTTTTGATGTTGCGGCTGCTAAGAAAAGCATACATTCTATACACACACACACACACACACACACACACACACACACACACATACACAAACACACACACATACTTTAAATATAACTAAAACCTTTAAAGTTGATTTAAGGCTAGAACAAACGATTTTGACGTGTAATTGAATGTAAAAATTTAGACAGCAAGAATTATGGTTATGATTTGACACTTATAGCTAAACAATAGCCATAATTTGCCATAATTCTCCTTAAAATCAAACAATAATTGCTTTAGTTTGTACTGAAACTTTCAAATTAAATCTATTACAAATTTGATCTAAAAACTTAGGCTAAAAATTATTTCTGCTTATTTAGTGAATGCATATATTGTCTGACTGACTGAATGATGTAAGCATGTCTATAGTTATAGCATCTATATAGTATAGTATATAGTGTGTTTGCCTAAATGCTCGAATGTTTGCTCACGTAGCCGGAAACTATCTACATATTGGCATACAAATGGCAAACATATTGCCCTCTCTTGGCCGAAAGCAGGGATCCCAACGGTATTGCAAATAGCTCAAGGATTCTATATATACACACATAATATATATATATATATATACATCTGTACAAATATGTTTTGCTGTTTTTTTTAGCATTCGTTCACAATTTGTTTAGGTTTTTGTGTTTTGTGCTCTGTGTGTTTCCCTTGGCAATTGATGCGTAATCAGTAGCAAATTCATTCTTGTCCAGCTCTTCCTTTACAGATACATATATATACATATATAGAGTACAATTCGAGTCAAGCATAAAGCAACTTTATAAGCTAATGCGTATTGCTTACGCTGTATGTGGCTTAAAGCAATATTGCAGCATCCACATTGCGTATACATAGTGTTGACAAATCCGACTGCGTGTCGCATTAGGCAGCAACCTTTGCTCTCAGCATTCAGCTGCTCTTTTCGCTTTCTCTCTTACTTTCTATCTCTTTCTCTTTCTTTTTTAGCATGATTGTCTTGGGCATAATGGAATTAATATGGTTTGAGATGCCTTTGATCAAACTCAAGGAAGCGTGCTTCTATACAGGCAGAACGTGTGTCTAGCTAAATATATATGAATATATGTATGTATGTGAGTATGACTGTGTATATATATATGTGTGTCTGTGTGAGTGTCTGTTTTGTGTGTCTGTGTATTGGCATGTCTCTGTATGCGTCTTGTTTATGTCTAGGGATGAACCTTTTGACTTAATATTGAGTGACCAGTGGACCTCAGTGTCAATCCCACAGGACTTTTGATATTTCATTTGTAAATTTAAGTGCCTCCATAGACATGCCATTCCACACTTTCCCTCTCTCATTCTCTCCTCTTTTTCTCTCTCCTTCTCATTTTCTTTCTCCCTTCTCTCTTGGGAATCTATAGCTAATGAAGCGTGATTTACACAATATATCAAATCTTGTGCCCTTCGCAGCACTAAACCAATTTCCTCAAAAACCAATTCAATCATATACATTTACAAACTTACAATTACAAGCTTTAAGTTTGTACATATTTTAAGGTGTTTCCCCATAGAATAAGTTGAAATTATGCCTGTTCATAGATAAGTTTGTTTATCTTCGATATGCACAAATGTCTTTCAGCATTTAGATACATTAAAGAAGCACAAGTGTCCTTTCCTATATCCGTATATTTTAAGCTTTAAATGCTCTTCAGCCAATATTGATTAATACTTAAACTGAACTTAGTTTAAGTTAGTTTTTGTGCATTTGTTTTGCTTGGAAGGCCGCAAATGTTTACCATTCATTTTGGCCAGCACATTGATAACTTAGGCGCAAATCCTTTCGATTCGTGGCACATGCAGTTTAAAGCTGCTTAAAGTCCCTGAGAATAATACCAAAGTCGTCCAACTGACAAAACATAAACACATAGATATACAACAGATACAACAAAACAGACGCAAACAACATTTCAAGCGGATGCTCCATGGCCAAAAAGGATGCAGAATAGTGGAAAATGGTAAATTGGTACAGAGAGATAGAAAGCGACGCATACATATATAAAGATATAAGATTTTGAGAGAGAGAGAGAGAGAGAGAGAGAGAGAGAGAAAGAGTGATATATAGGTAGGGAGGTAGATATAGTTGATAGAGAGGATGTGAGAGACAGCAGCCACACATGGAAAATATTTGTGCTTACTTTCTGTTCGTAGGGATGTCAAAAAATCTATTAATCGATTTTAACCTAGTGACTACTTTACAT
>JBANCZ010001060.1:0-25159 GCA_037040025.1 Sphaerogastrella javana | reverse complement strand
TCTTAACTTAAACTTGAGTCTGCTTTGCGGTCTGGGCTTTGGTCCGAGTTACCGTTACGCCATGCGGCGGCATTCCCTGGGGCGGCATATAAACGTTTGTTGTGTCTAGAATTTTGCATGGCCATTTCATTATTGATTCGCATCTGGTAGACTCTTAAATGTCTTCATTTAGTCGCTGTCTTGAGCACGTTTGCGCTCTTAACATTAACACCGAAAATTTATGACATTTTAATATGCCTAGAGTCAGGATTTTCCAGTTAAATGTATAGATAATATACAGAGCTCTATCTATGTATATACCTAGCGATGAGTATTTATTGAAGTGAGAGTTTTCCCGTATGAATGTTTCAGAGTGCAATCGAGTGAATGACTAATTGATGAGTTCAATAAGTGGGCTGTATATGTGTATTCATGGGATGCCATCATTAAGTAGACCCAAGTAATGAAAGTGAAAAGTGAAATATGTAAAGAAATCAAAGCAAATCTATGCACTTTCATTGCATTGCATTTATATTTACAGTAACTGCTAATGAGACAGACCCAAGAGACAGGTAAATTTCGAGTATTCAAGTGTTCGAATAGAGCAATAGGTTAGCCGCAATAGTGTAACAGGTGAATCCACTCTTAATTGAGTTTTTATTGCGAATTAGTGCAAATCATTGAAACCTGTCTGTCTAAGCTAAACGCTTTAGTCAGGCAATTAATTTACTCATTAGACCATTTCTGATCGCATTCCATCAGACACAAATGGCACTCGGAAAAGTTGTCAAGATCGCGGCATGCAGCCTTCATGTCCAATAGAAGAAATTCTGGGAAAAAACGACGATCAGCTTGTCGCACTAGACCGACCCAGAATTTACACAGAATTCCCATGAGTTTATTGTCTAATCTGTATTCTATTTGGCCAAATTCAAATGGCCAATGCTCTACATACACAATGCGTCTCATAACTTAATTAAGATCAGAGTTTAACAGTAACAGCCCAGATGAGAGGCATCTTACTTATCCTTTCAGAAGCTTAGTGTCAACTACTTGCTGATCCAGCATCAAAGCGTCAATAGCCACTTTTATCCCCAGTTTCCTTTTAACCAATCCGCGCCCCTGAAACACCATGCTCCATTGGACATCATCAGCCTGAAGCTCATCCAAATGCGGTACGACGTTGCACTAATGAACAGCTGGACAGTAGCACAACGTCAGCTTGGTCAATGCGACAGACACATTTCACACTACATATCCAACTCAGTTACAGTGGTAACGCTTTAGCTATGTCTATGGCTACGACTATAGCCATATCCATTTCCATGTCCAGTCGCAGTGAATGTCCATATATGTATGGCCGTGAGTGTGCAATTGATTGCGCGACAACATGTGTTAATTACGCTGTTAAATGGCGTTGATGCAACGTCAGCCAGTGGCAACTAACTAAGTAAGTTGCATAGGCAGCTTATCAAGTGGAAATGCTTATGAAATATCTCTAACCGATAAAAGTCGCCTGAGTTGAATTAAGAACCTCACATCGATCGTAAAAAAGTTTTGCGTCTCTATTACGATAAGCACATTACGAATGCATTCGGGATAACCAAAACGAGGAAATATTACAATATTGCGGTATACACGTTTGAGGTTCTTATCTGGCAATAATTTAGTAGTATTGGCTGTAAGCGAACGCATAGTAAATTTATGGCTAAGTCGAGCTAATTCCATTAGGTAATAATGTCTGGAATATTTCAACCAAGTTCAATAACGGCATAAGTACTAGAATATTTCGATTCATATATAAGTTAATATTTTCGGTTTTACTTACCCAAATTATTCATCAAAATCTTGAAAACTTTTCTTTTTAGAAGCATTCTCTTAGAGGTAAAACTAACCTTGAAATAAAAAGAAAATAAAAAAAAGTAAAATGAAAAGTAGAACTATTAATGTTGCCTATGTTTTAAGCTGTCGAAAAAGCGTAGCAACTGCAGTAATTAGCATTGCTTTTGGCACATACACGAAAGAGAAATTTAAGCACTTGCTTTGTTTATTTTTTTCTCCAAACCACAAAATGAAAGTCAACAACAAATTAGTTACATTTTCAAGCTTAAGCTTTTCGTTTAGTTCTACACTACTTTAATTTCGCATCATGGTTCTACTTGACAGCAACAGTAACATTTTATACGACTTTTGATATCTTGTGTGATATATGTACTCGTACGAACGAGTATACGAATACGCTGAATCATTGTAGCTTAAGTTCGGTAGCTCACTGTATGTGTGAATACGTACATATATAACAACTGCGAGATATGTACAACATATCAAACTGAAATCAAATTAAACGCAATCCAACCGAAAGTAAAAGATCCATTAGTTTGAACAAAAGAATTTTAATTACGCTGCGACGAGCCATTCTAAATAAATTTCTAGTTGATCTCTTCATGTATCTGTGATGCTCAGAAGATACTAAACGAGTGTATGCTATTGTTTCATGAATTGGCTCATCTCAAATGAACTGATAACTTTCATTTCATTCACTTTCATTCACACCTTGTTGTTGTATTGTATTGTATTATATTGTCATTTGGCATATGCAAAATGCTACTCAAATCTTATTTATTGCCGTAAAGCTTACATGTGTCCGAGCTCAGCTAAGCCATTCATTATTCATGAAGCTTCTTTGTGTGACTGGCTGAAATTTGGACTTGCCAATCTGTGAAGATCATATGGGATATTAACACCTCACTCAAATACTTATATGTTCGCCTTGCGTGACGATATCATTGGATTTTATAGCTTTGCATTCCCAAAAAGAAAAAAATGATGCACAACATTTTCATTTCGTGTTTTATTCATACGCATACTCAAAACCGAGCCTGACATTTGTCGGCTCTGGTTACATTTCAATTGAGCTCTCAGCTCGTTCGTTCTATTTAAATTGAATTTCCGGTGCTGTTTGTTAGCATGCGTAAAATATTTTAACATTTTTCCATGCCATCATTGCTTGACCACTTGAGACTGTAACGAGACACAACAGTTGCCTAAAAAAAATCCCTACAATCATGGCAGTAGAGAACCAAACAGTTGCAGCCGTAAATTATGTTTGTATTTGACAGCTGTCAAGATGTATTGTAATGCAATTTACACCTGCATTATAAACACTTCCACTTACAACATGTTCTTCTCGCCTTTCTTCACTCTATTCAATTTTTTCTTTTTTTTTTTTGGGTACGTGAGAGAATTTTGGAGAGGTGTGAAGATTACAACAGTTGTTACACTTTTCGAATTAATAGGGTTCTATTCATGGCGTAGAAAAATAATAATAACAATAACAATTACGATGATGTCTGTTATTGAAATAGATATCTCGTTTTTTCCATATGAAATTCACATTAGATTTTTACTGGGTTAATAGTATAAAGAACATGACAAAAAACTCATACTATATTATATCATACCAAAAGTGTATATATCATCAACATGTGCAATCATATTTGCTGATCTACAATAGCCATTAATTTAAGCGTTTCGTTTTCACGTGTTTATTGTCAGTCCAACATCACATCAGCTACAACAAAACCAATTGATATCATGTTGATTACACAAACAGCTCAATATTTCATTATTTTGTATTTTTTTTTTTATGAACACCAATAAATTTGAATAGTCGTCATATCAAATTGGCTTTTAAGTGCCCACTTAATAAGCAAATACGCCAAAATGATTCAGCGATTCTTTAGAGCAGAGAGAGACCGAATAAACGAATAACCAGAGTCTTTTGATTACTTGATTAATGCCTATGAGACTATGCGTTGCTATTAAACGAAATTAAACCACCATTCAATTGAAGTTTGAGTTCAAAAATTCAGAAATCTACACAAATTAAATGCTTGAAAAGTGTTTATAATTAACGCGTTTAATATGCTTTTCGCGGTTGCACAACAATTTCTGTTTAGTTGTGTCTTATATAATCGAGAGACGAAAAAAAAAAACACAAAAACACGCACTCAAAGTAACTTTGACAATCGTAAAAATAAAGACAAAATACAATGATATATGTATATATACAAAACTTATATATGAATAAATATGCAAGTAAAATATTTTCTATAATGTTTTGTGTGTTTTTTCTTTTGAGTATGAGTTTACGAGGCGAACAAACACTTAAGCCAAATTGCGTGTACAATTCAACGTATGTTTTTAATCTTTTATGGCCAACTTACACACACTCACATAGATATACACAAATACTTAGAGCCGAGCTAATTGCAGTAGCTTTTTTGGTTTTGTTTTAGCGATCGAAAGAAAGTGCACAGAGTTTTGGTAAACTAAACAATGTCAGCCACGACCTGCTACGACTATGTGTGTATACATATGGAGTAAGTAGTACATAACTCACATACACACACACAGGCACATACATTATATACACGTAAATGTGTATGAGTATGTGGTCGAAAACCCTTTTTGGCATGGTCTGCACAGAGAGCCGCGTGCCATGACGCGCCGGCGCTTAATAATCGTAAATAAATTTTGTATTATTTTGTTTACTTTCTTTCAACTGACGTGAGAAATGTAGCTGTAGCTCTGTAGTGCGAGTGTGTATGTCATGGATGTTTAATAATTTCACAGATAGCCGAAAGAAAGAAGCCACAGGGACAAGGGCACAGACAAAGGCACAGCAATCGCTGCAGCGTGAAATCTCTTTAATCATTGACCAAACAACAAGTTTACTTCGTTTTGCTTTTTTTTTGAGTATGAGATTTGATGAAACATATAGATTCCAATGTGAAAGTTTAATAACAGGCCTACAATATGATCTCAACATAAATACACAGACATATAAACATTTGCACACTCGCACACACGAGGCGATTATTACCATCGCCTTGATGTATATCTAGCTGCTAATCCAGATGCAGCTGTTATCTACCAACTTGTTAGCAGTTTTTTCAATGCTCTACATCTAATGGGCAATATTTGCGATATATATTATCTGAGACTAATAAATCTTAATGTTTCCTTTGCTAAATGAATGATTTTGAACAAATTGCAGCTTGTTAACATATCCTACTCTACAAAAGACTTGGCACTACTTAAATTGCTTAAATATTTTTAATAAATTTACTAGATTTTATGAATGATTGAATTATAAAATCTTTGGCTATTAGAACGCAGAATATTTACAGGGTATTGCCTGGCTGTTTGCTCTCAATTTGAACCATAAAATCTTCTTACTTGCTTTTTAATTGAAAAATGTTAGCGGCTCTTGGCCACTTTGCACATAACTGACAAAACACCGCGGGTCTTGTACGGGTCTCATTTTGTAGAGTATGGGTTACTCTACTGATGCTGCTGCAGTTGCTGCAGCTACTGCTTCTAATCTTAATCGTTGCTAATCACAGGCGATCAATTTTTCTCTCCTGTGTTTTCTTTTTGTTAGTTAGTTTTGTTTTTGTTACGTGCGAGTAGAGAGAGAGAGATGCGATCGTAATTTGAAAAACGATAGAATTTTGGTGCCTTCTGCTCCATTTTGAGGTGAGAAGCATTCAATTGCAGTCTGTTGCATGCCACTGGCCAGTGGCAGTGGCAGTGGCAGTGGAATGGGCTGGCTTCAACAACTTGCTAACGCGTCTGGGGCGAGGCACCTTGCAGTTGCTGTTGCTGTTGCTGCTGATGTTGCTGCTGATGTTGCAGCTGAAGTTGCAGTTTGCTTTTGATTGCTGCCTCTTGATTTGATGCATGCGAAGCATAAAACTGACCTTGACTATGACTAGCAACACTCTGATGCAGCAGCAGTAGATAATAGCTGTCTGTCTGTCTGTCTGTTTGTCTGTCTGTCTATCTGTATCCGAAGCAACCGACCATACAGATGCCTTGCAGCCACACACGACACGCCAAATTCTGATATTTGCATGGCACGCAGAGCCATCGATCGATAGAATTGGTTATGATTTATGTGCCACAAGTGTGACTGCCGTTAGCCAGGGCGTTGCACTGTTGCACTGTAGAGTTGTTGCTGTAGAGTCCCAAGTGCACAGATTATGCAATATTGATTGCACAATAATTGGCGAAAGGGCGCAATCGCATATCCCCTACAAGGTGTCGAGACTCACTAACGAGCTGTAAGCCAAAAAATGGCCAAACAAATGCTGCCATAAAGCCTCAAACATAGCTTGCGATTATGCACAGGCATTCAAAGATTCAGTATTCAGCATTCAGCATTCAGTATTCAGTGTACAATATTCGATATTTGTTATACGATGTGGCATGTGGTATGTGGTATGAGTACTTGCCACAACTTCCGCCATTGTGAATTTGGAATTGAAATCGGTTTGGAAATCGGAGCGCAGTGCCCCTGGACTCCACTCTAACTGTGACTGCGACTCTGTGGGACTGTGTGTCTTCCTGTTGCACTTTAATATGATAACAAATTATGGCTAGGCCACAGTGGCAACAGCGCCAAAAAGAAAGAGAGAGAGTGAGTGAGAGATAGATAGAAAGATTTGAAGTCCAGCGCAGTGCGGCGCTTTTAATACGAGTACCACTCATGTATACATGTGGCATGGCAGTTGGTGGCAGTGCAGCCCCACATATGGGGCTCCACAACAACAAGCAACTATGTAGTAAACTTACAACTTACAACTTACAACTTGCCAGTTGCTAGTTGCCAGTTGCAACAAGCTGCTGCTGCTGCTGCTGCTGCTGCTCAGTTGGCTTTTATGATTATCATGATATACGAGTGCCCATTGTTTTCGGGAGCAGGCTACTAGAAGAAAGACTCACCAAAAATGGCCAGCAAAAGCAACGAACTTTGTATGCGGCTGTGTAAAATTTAAATGAGCATCAACAGTTTCACACAACTTGGCAGGCAACAATTTGTTGCCTGCTGCTGCATGTTGCCACCATACCAATAACCACAGCAACTGCAACTGCAACTGCAACAGTTTCAGCGCAAGCTTATGTTGCATTCTATACGGGTTTATCAGAGCACATTAGGTGAGAATTGTGTCACCTAATTAGCTTAAATGAATCAAAAAAAAAAAGCTCAACAGTCAGCAGACACTTTGCCAGCCAGCCAGAGCTAATCCAGCAATCTCAGGCGGCAAAAACGTGACTCCAAATGTTGCACTCTTTCCACTAATTCCTTCTGTCACTCGACTTTCAATGGAAAATAATACTTGCAGCTTTGGAATTCTCATTGAAAGCAAATTAGCAAGTTGACAGCCCAGTCGCGTATTTCGCATTCATTGAATATTAACAAATGACCACCTACCACTTGGCACCTGGTTCTACTACCATTCGAACCTGTTTAATGCTGTATGCGTACAAGATTTATCGCTCAAGTACTCCAGGCAAATTGCTCGAGCTTTGCCATGAGAAAAATTGCTTGGAAGTGTATAGAAGCTACTAATATTAGGTCATATATCTTCGAAAATCACCGGCCAGTACTTAATAAAAGTACCAAACAGACCGAACTAACTTATGGCCAGTCATAAAAAAAGCTGAAATTGTGGCAGGTCAAATTTTTGGCACACTTACAGGCACACACAATAGAATGCTCTATCCACAATATATATATATTTAGACTCTGTGCTTGTTACTGTTACCATAAAATTTAAGTTGGTTACTCTGCTTATACCAATCAGACTGTTATACAAATGTTTAAACTAATTATTCAAAAATTAGATGGTGTTCTTGAAGATGGTATTGTTGTAGATGGTGTTACAGCTGATGCTGTTCGGGCTTGCCCAGCATCTTGCACGGGTTGTTCTGGTGTTGGACAATATAGCTGGAGTTCAATCAGCTGTTGATAAAAAGCTCACCTTAATTTACCTTAAAATTAAACATTCCAAATTTTAAACAGACATTTGTAATGAGATGAGATTCTGCTTATAGTTTCCAAAATCTAGGTGGTCCTACAGACGGGCGTGGCTCTATCGACTCGACATGCCATCCTGATTAACAAATATAAATACTAAATGGGGTGTGATACGCCCCGTTATGCTTGCCGTAGAAAGTTAATAAACTTTTTTTTTAATTGTATTACAAAAAAAAGATACCAAGTACCAAATACAGAGTGTCAGGCACCGACATCACTATATAAACTTGAATGAAATGTAACATTAGTGCATGAATTCCCTGCCAAAACTGCATTTCTGTTGAACAATATTCAGAAGGTCTTCACACACTTGATGATAAATTTGTAATACCCTAAAACAGCAAAGCAAAGTGCTCAAAGTGTTTTATTTTCATTGTGGTTCTTGGATATTTTCTTTATAAGTATTGTACGAATTATTGCATTTATTATTATTATTATTATTATTTCTGTGTTAAGCTACGCGACGACAGCAGCTGAGAGCATGCCGCATGCCACACTATACATATGGTTAGTTACACGTGCGATGCTCACTGATAGTAATAATGATGATGTTTACGATAGTAATGATGATGATGATATTGTTGTTGCTGCTGCTGATGTTGATGATCTGAGCACGATGGACTAGCATTTGTCGCAGCGTATTGAGCACAGAAGTTCTTGTCATTGGTAAAACGACTTTCACCGGGCTTAGAATGTCGCGCAACGACATCTTTTTGGCCACAAAAATTTCATTTATGAGTATTTATGGTTTGTGCAGAATTCTAAAAGCAATTGAGAGGCCTAAAAGATGTACGCCAGATAGCTAAAGGTCTAGCTTTAGAGTAGTCTAGTCTAAGGAATTTGTAATTTAGTGCTCTTAAAACTCGAGTACCGCATACTTCTTATACTACACTGTACAACGCCAGCGGCCAAAATTGGTCAAGAACTTTACTTAAATATTCTATAATTAGGCAGTTAAGTAAAGAAAAATCCAAGCTCTACGAACGGTGAGAGGCATGCATTCATGGGTTTTACCGAATTGCATCATTTATCTGGATAAAATTTCTTTCTCGCGCAAGAATGTATGAAAGAAAGGGCCTATAGTCGGGTTTCCGGGTCACACGCACATTTAGCTAAAGAACCAACGCATTCCACAGCCAAGTTGGGCCTCCTTTCGAAGGTACACCGCATACCTCATCCCCCTATGAAAAAGTATTCAATTTCTTTTTGGGCACGACAATAAAACAAAATTTGCAGCGCAACCCACGGCAACGAAATGCAAGCAACCTTCCTTAAAGGGCCGCATCGGCCCGAGGACACAAACAAATTACACGCAGTAATCAGCTTTAATTAACGCAACGTTTTATCTCAGGGCCGCGGCCAGTAAGTTGAAGTTACCCTAAAGGGTCTTACAACATCTTCTTTTGGTTTAGCTGTATGGGGCCGCGGGGCGTTGAACTTACGATATTTGGCAAAAGGCGCAAACATTCAAATGGAAATGGAATCTCCGCGCTCAAGACAATTTATTGTATAAACGACCCAAAGATTCCAATCTTCAATTATGAATTCAACAACAACAACAACGTTAAGAAGACGAACGATACATTAAATTATGCCGACCCTTGTGGGTAAAAGCAAAGTCAGACAAAATATGTGCTAAACGCTCACACAATTATAAACGCTCTCAATTATTATTGGTCGCTCGATCAGAACACAATGCACATCGGCGCACATATACGATATGAGCCATATAGCAAATATTTGTTGTATTGTACATGGTAAAGAACTATATGGCAAAACGATTTCATGCCTTTCAAAATGTGTTCAAAATACGAGTATCAATAACAATTGTTAATCAAGCCTCAAAGTTCTTTCACATCTGTTAACAAAGAGTTCAACGTGTGCTTTGATAAATGCCGCCTCCTCCGCCCCATACTAATACTCCAAATAAAATAAACTTTGGCGAAAACTATAGCACATACGAATTAGCACAAATATTTGGTTGTAGTTTACAATATAATCGAAATGTTGGCGTAAAGACTTTATTGAATCTCTGCTTAGAAGGCATTCCTGGTTTACATACTCCTCGTGCTGTGGTACTTAAAAAAAACGCACAAAGTTCATGGCGTACATTAAAATTCAATGTTAGCAGAACAAAGCAGAAATAAAATTTTCTCAGCTCATATTTCACCCAAGCTGGCCATAATATTACGCCCAATTTGGCGCTGGTAAACGGTGCTGGACCCGAAACACGTCTTGGGCTGGAGACCCCTTGTTAACAACAGGCACTTACAATGGGACAACGTTAACTGTGTTTGACTCCTATACCCTGCTTCAACGTAATTTCGATGGGCTAGCTTTGATTGCAAATTCTGTATGTTAACAGATTATTTTAAAGTAAAATTTAGTATGCAGTCGGTTGATACAAAAGATTCCTAAAGGTTTATAAAAAACAAAGTTTTTGTTATACTTTACTATATAATATTAAAAAAGATGACAATCGCATTTTTAAAATGTCCAGAAGAGGTGTTTGCTTATAAATTAATCAGGGGTTTCAAAAGATTCCAAATTGTATTTGAAGAATTGTATTTCCTATGAACAAATCAATCTTTTTTCTTTATCGTTTTCCATATGATATAAGATATAGGATATAGGGTCGTCTGTAGTTGGACCTTTTTGTCATACTCATTCTGTATGTTTTTGGCAACTTAATCAGCAGGGAACGTAAACGTTTACGGATGCTTTTAGAATTCGCAAACTTGCAGACCAACAAGCGAAGCCATGGAAACAAGGCTCTTAAAAGTTAGCGGTCCACGACCCAAGCATACACCGATGCAACTCATACATATACACATTTATAAACATACACATACATACATGCATGCAAAAATACAAACATGCATACTATATACAAACAGGCTGACTACCTGGCTGGTAAAACGAGGCCGGCAACAATTCAGATCTTTGCAGCCAAAGAGTTATTGGTAGCGACAGTTTTGCTACGGTTTATTTTTTGTTTCGTTTTGTTTGTGGGCTTTCACTAAGAGCTAATTGCATAAAAAGCAAAGCAGAGTAAAGCACAGAGCACAGAAATGGCGTGCAAGCATATGCAAAATAATTAAAAGTATTTTTGGCTAATTATTTTGGTAGCGTTTGACCAGAAAACAAATGACTTGGGCAACGAACTAACATAAGATCATCACCTTTATTGGCCATTAGATTTTGCAGCTGGCAACGAAAGCTTCGCAATTTCCATTTTCACCCCAAAAACGAAAGTGAGCAATGCGATTCTTTTTTGGGGGAAACACTAAAGCAACAATAACACAACGAATAACAGCAGCAGCAATAGATTATGTAGCAGTAGTAGTAGTGGCAGTAGTATTTGAAATGAAAGATAATGCACCTGTTGGTGGATCACTTGTCAAATCTTAGAAACTCATCAACGGCAATCGTCGCTGCTTACAGCAGCTGCCTTTTGTCATTGTCACAGTGAAATGCAAATTGCCTTTCCCAAAATCTAAACAAATCAACAAAATAAAAAACGAACAAATAAATGGACAAGAAATATTTGTAAATTGACATTTTTGTTTGGAGCATATTATGATGCTTTGTGCTTCCGCAGGTATTTGATTTTGATTGAAAGCCATCAAGAGAGTTCCAAAAAAAAAATCATACAAAAAGAAAAAATTTTGCACAAGCTTTGCGCGACATTTCCATACCATTACTATTACTATTTCCAACACCATCACTACTATCTGCATCTCCATTTCCATTTCGATTTCGTTTTCATTCAGTAATTCTCGCCTTGGCGCTACTTTCTCCTGATCGTGATGAGCATCTGTGCTGTATGGGCTATACGGTTGATACTACTACCACTACCAATTCTACCATACAGTTTAGAGCTCATCAGTATGCGGGGCCATTGTCGCGGTCATTCATTGAAAGCGAAAGGTCTTCGTATGATGGTGATGGTGATGACGATGGCAACAGTATAGATCTGAGATCAGATCATACGCATCAAATTCAAATTGATTCGCTCGCTGTGGGTTTATGGGATGCCATTTGGATGTTTGTTTACATTTTCAGTATTTACGAGTCTGTTACATTTCTTTAATCGTTAAATTTATGAGTCGAACATGCAAATGTCTTAATTGAAACGTTCGATAAACAAATAAAACATGAATTATTTCAACTTCAATACAATTGAGCCGAGCCAAGCCAAGCCGAGCCGAAACGGTATGAGCTTTCGTTTTCAGGCAGGAATGAATCAATGCATACGGCGGTATCTTCATCTGTAAATGTATCTGTATCTATATCAACTTTCTTCTGCATTGGCATCTGTTTAGTGATCATAAATCTGTTGGATTTTCAAAATCAATGCACTCTTCATGTGCTACCTTTCTCCTACTGACTTCGTTTTGGGCTCCTAATTCACTTAAACTGCCTATCGGTCGCTCGACTCTTGTCCGCTGTCCACTGTCCATGTTTCTCATCATACCTACACACACACACACACACACACATATAGATTCAGTGCAGTTTTGTAACTTTGTGGAGCAGAAAACGCACGACAACAAACCGCCTGGTGGCTTCGTGGTCAGCCCAATAGAATATGTGCAAAAATATCTGTACAATATAGGCAAGTATGGGAACGATAAAAAAAAACCGAAAAGTATAATTATAATTTTCATGTACCAATAACTTAGATAAGTGTCTAGGTACTACGCCACTGGCATCTTGAGAAATTGATTTTTGCTTCTATTTTTTTGCTGCTGTTGAATTCTTCTCGAAGTAGAAGCAGTGACCATGCACTGGTTTCAATTTAATTAATGATTTCGAACGTCGTGTACCCGTTTTGAACTTTTCCAAGTGGATTTTGTAATCAGTTGATATGGACTTTAACAAAAACAAAAAAAAATTATGAATGAAATCAGGCATATGGTCCACAGAGAAAATAGAGAGACAGAGAGAAAGAGAGAGAGAGAGAGATCTAAGGAGAGCACACACTCAAGCGTGGCGCACGTGAGCGCGTGAGCGTTAAATGAGTGGAACAAGCTGCCTTTTTTTCATTCATTTGAGTGAAAAGTCAACGCTGTGTATTTTCCACACTCAAAGCGCAAAGACAATGCGCAAAGACAGAAAACAAACACACACAACATGCAGCTCAGCACTGAGCGGTTTGCGTGTGCGCGCTCATTTCTTTGGCTTTCTTTTGTTTCGTTTGCTTTGTGGCTTTCTTTCGCTGCGACCAAAAGCAGCGCTCGTCGCTCTGCGCCAGCTCACAACGATTGCCATTGTCAAGGCGAGCGCACGGCCAGCCGGAGCAACTTTCAACAGCAGCAGAAGAAGCAGTAGCAGCAGCAGCAGCAGCAGCATCATTTGAAGCAGCACCAGTAACTGCAACAAAGTCTTCAAACTTATATAACGAGCGATTAGAGCGACGTTTACTTTAGTTATTCGGTCAACTCTCGACGGTCAAGTTCGCATCGCGACTCGACTGGTTCGCAAAAAAAAATAAATAAATAAACAAACAAAATATTTATACTAACTAAAACCAATAAAAAGTATTCGCGCTAATATATACAAACAAATTAAATCAAAGCTTACTCTGTCAGGAAGTGCAAAAATCCTAACAAAAAAGTGCAAAGTGTACAAACGACTGCGCATAAAAAACAGTGCTACGTTATTTGAAAAAAAAAAACACAAATATCAAGTGCAACAAATTTTAAATATAATACAGTATTAAACAGCAATATCTCGCAAGGATATTCTGGGCATTTTTGTGAATTTCCAACTGCAACGTGTGAATAACAAGTGAGTGTTTTCAAAATACTTATGATCTCATAGTTTAACATTGCAATAATATAAATTGAAAACTTTTTTTTTCTATGAAATATCGTTCAGGATTTATCAAATAAAACCTAGAATTTTCTTATATGAATAATGTTATACTAAATCCCAAATCAAAGCAGTAAAGTAGACAATGTTCTATTTAAATTTAAATTAAAACTATAGTTTATTTTTATGAACTCATAGTTTAACATTGCAATAATATAAATTGAAAACTTCTTTTTTTCTATGATGAGATATCGTTCAGGGTTTATCAAATGAAACCTAGAATTTTCTTAGATGAATAATGTTATACTAAATCTCAAATCAAAGCAGTAAAGTAGACAATGTTCTATTTAATTTCAAATTAAAACTATAGTTTATTTTCAGCTAATGCAGCTCCATTATTTTAAAAGCATTATAAATAATCTCTAAAAAATAATTCATTTTATTTTATTTTAAAATTATCTTGCTTCTTTTAAGCATTGCCTAATTTACACTTTAAGACAAATGATATAAAATATGGCATTCATAGATAACTCCACACATTTGAAGTTCTTCATTTTCTTGAATTAAAACTACCGCTAGTTATTAATGTTGCTGCATTAAATTGCAATTTATAATGCGCTGCGAAACCTTCAAGAAATTAATGCAGATTTAAGGCAATTTTAAACTAGTTATAATCCCACCAATTAACAGCTTAACTTCAAGAACCCTTAGAGCAGAGCGAGAGAGAGAGAGAGAGAGACAGATAGAAAGAACACTCAGCTGAATTGAGTGCATTATAAAGATTAGCTATGGTTTCTCAAGCCTATAATTAAAATCGCACAAACACACGCACACTCATATAACTTGAGGGCAATTAAAATAATCAAGACCTGGCAGACCTTTTTGATGTGGTGTGAAATCTTCAACGAAACGTGTCAAAATGTAAAGTCTGTGAGAGCAGCCAGTCTCTGTGTATAGGACAGGGACCACCGGCCGAAATGATGCATTGAATGTCAGATGCAAGCAGCTACTGTCTTTTGCTAGGGTTCCATTACGAGTGCCACTACAATAACAACAACAACAACAACAACAACAAGAACAAGAACAAAAGCAACAATCTTGCTCTTGGTATTTAAATTTGCTCACATAATTGCACTGGCCATGACTGGGCTGTGGCTGCGGCTGTGGCTCAGGCTAAGTCGGAATTAGAGTTGTAGTCGGTGTCTCAGTTGCAGTTGCAGTTGCAGGCGCATCATCATCATGATCATTGTAATCGTCATTATCATCATGATGATGACATGACAGTTACAACACAAACCGATGGGTAATCTTATCTATCTGGTATGCTATGGCTATACCTCCGATTCCTGTAGTTTTCTGTCGGCTAGCTACTCGTGTTTATGTGTGTATATAACACATACACACATATATATATATATATGTGTATGTATACAAATGTTTATATGTGTTGTTTAGGTGTATTACGGTCTGTTGGTTGCCTGCCTGGCAGCTATTAATTTACGCAGCCTGCCTAGTCGCAGTCGCTGTTGATTAGACGAAGCGTGCGCTTTAATTGCCGCCAAATGGGCAAATCTGCAACACGCTCTCTCACTGGGAGCCGGCCCTGGCTTGCAATTTGTCATGTGCATTTAATATTTGCCCAGCTCAGGCTCAAACTCAAGCTTAAGTTGAAGCTCGGGAGCGAGAGCAGATTTTGCTAGCAGCTACTGCATGGTAAAAACAATTTGCGTTTGTTTGTCCAGCTTGTTTGTTGCAGTTAGCGTTGATTAGGGTGTAGAGAGGCTCAAACGTAGCTCAGGTTTTATTGCAATTACACTAACAGCAGCAGCAGCAACAAACAACAGCAGCAGCAGCCGTAACATTAGCAGCAAAAGCAGCAGCAGCACCAACAGTTGCACAGCTGCGGTTCTTGTGGTGGGCTGAGCCACACCCATGGGGCAGCATTTAACGCAGCAGCTGTCAGTCAGCAAAACAATTTCAAATGTCCGCACACACTCACACATAGATACACTCTCTAGATACACTCTCTATACTAATACAGCCTGTAGACCCACCGCATTTGGGCGTTCTGCTGTGAAATTGAATGATTTGACATTTGGCGCAAGGTCTTGCAAGTCTTCCGCTTACCGCTCTGTTGTCATCATCTGAAAGCCATCAAGCCATCATTTCACCATTTATACATTTATTCATTTACTCATTTACTCATTCACTTTGCCGCATTCACATTCATAGGCATATCGTAATTTGTGCTGCTTCTTGCTCAGTTTTAACCGCTTTTCAATAATAATTCTGCTATTGATAATTTACTTTTGCGGCTGCTGCCGACTTAATAATGCTGAATGAACAAATGAACTGTGGCTGCTGCCACTGCTGCTGCTCACAATAGTAGTCGTCGTCGTCGTCGTCGTCGTCATCGTTTGCACTAATCAACTTGTCGTCAGACAAAGAAATCGGCATGGATTCTGAGTAAGAGTTAGCGACAGGCATGGCCACAAATGCTCAAGCGTACACGCCGGCAATTGTGATGATTGATCAAATTATGACAACAACAATAACAACAACCACAACAACAACTACAACAAGAAATAAAAAACCGCTTCCGTTTCAGTTTATCACAAAGAAAAATTGATTGAGTATGCCCGGCTGGCCAAATCAAGACCAGAATTGGCCCAAACGACAAGCACTGACAACAAAATGCTTTAGGGCAAAACACAAAAAAATAAAAATATGAAAAAAATAAAAACGAAAGACTTTTCACTGCCCGCAAAAGAAGTTTTCTTTTATTTACAGTTTGGCTCGTTTACTCTGTGGCTCTGTGCCAAATTTCCGTTTCGTTTATTTAAATACATTTGAGCAAAGATTCTGGGTCAGTTGATACAACGGTTTTGAGTCGCTGTTTGATGTGGCAATTAGCAAAGATTGTCAACAATAGATGAAGTTGGCCCATGAGAGCGAGCTGGCCGAATATTTGAATTTGTCGCCAAAATGGGTTAATGCTGATTTTTGGGCCAATGCCCAGGGCCAGTTATTTTTTTTTTTCTTTTGGCAACTAAACTAATTTATGGATAAAGCGCAGACAGTAGCGGGAAAAATCTGTTGCTATTTTAGGTTTGTTTTTTTTTTTTGTTGGCGGAAATTGACTGACGATCGAAATTGTAGTTCATTTATATGCAAAAAGTAAAACTTTCGTTTTGTTTCGTGCTAAGAAGCAGCAACAGCAGAAGACAACAATTAGGCCTGGGCAGAGGTCTTGCAGTCAGTGAAAGCCGTGGGCAGTTACAGAAATAACCAATACTAAGACAGGAAAAAAAAAAACAAAACTAAACCGATGAATGATTTGGTAAAAAAAAACGAAATTATCTGAAGATCTTACCGAAATCATTTAAGATACGGAATGATCCTTGTTGCAACTGCTGTGGCAGGTGAGAATCTGGCCAATAATCAATGAATCATACGAAAAAATATGCAAAAAAAAGGAAAACAAATGCAATGAGGTCACACGGGTTCGTTGCCGCCGCTTAAGGCAATCAGAGATGGCCAGATCAGTTCGAAGTTGGGAGTTGCTGTTGGTGATGGTGTTGGTGCTGGTGCTGGTGCTGGAGTTCGAGTTCGAGTTGAGGTTGAAGTTGGAGCTGGAGCTGGTGTCCGGCCGAGAAACCAACCCACATTTCAGCTGTCACTCGAGACACGGCTGGCAGGAGTTGGCTGCATGTTGCCACTGCGAAACCGAGAGGCTGAGAAGAAACTGAGCCGCTGAGAAACTCTAGTTGAGGCAGAAGTTGAAATGGTGGCCGATACGGACACCAAGACTGACTGCTCAAGTTCATGCTGAAGCAGAGGCTTTAGCTGATGCTGATGCTGATGCTGATGCTGATGCTGATGCTGTTGCTGATGTTGATGCTGATGTAGATGCTGTGACTGAGAGTGAAGCTGCTTGTTTGCCACTTGATTGGCTTGGCTTCGCTTTCGTTGCCCAAATGTCTGAGATGTTTGCAGCTTCACTTGCTCGACTTGACATGCAGTTTGGCTAATTCATCCAGAAGTGCTGCCCGATATAATTTGCGCCTGTGTGAAAGTATTTTTTCATTGTATTTAGTTTTTTGTGTGTGTCGCTTTCTTCTCTCTCTCTCTCTCTCTCTCTCTCTCGCTGTGTCTTTTAGTATTTTAATTGAATATTAATTGAAAAATAAAAGTTTTTGCTACCACAAGAAATTCATTCAAACAGCTGCCAGCCAAAATACATATAAGATTGAACGTACATGTGTGTATGTGTTCACATGCCAAATCTAAGTTCATATATGCTGCCAGGAGTCGAGAGTTTCACTTTTCAAATATCAATGAACTTTGCAGCTGAACTTCTCTACGGGCACACACTCACACACAGGCAATAGCAGGAGTTGTACGTTCCGTTCCCCCAAAAAACAAAAACACCCAAAACAACAGCGGGTCCGCCCCTGCCGCCCACCCCAAAATGCTGCTTTCAATGACACAGTGCTAACATCACGACATTTTGGGCAGAAGCTGCCTGCCGCCAGAAAAATTACAAAGAAATAATCGTCGAAGAATTTGACTTTCGCTTGTTGCTGTCTTCGCTTCGGCCATAAATAAAAAAGGCCCCCAGAAGAAAGAAGAAAGATTTGTGATTGTCGCCGATTAAATGCGCGAAATATTGCCAACGCCAAGCTCACACAAAATAACAAAAAATAATACACGAAGCATCGGCATCGACATTGGCATCGGCATCGGCAATAGCAAACCGTTTTATCTATATAGTTAATGGTAATAACGCTCGCCAGTCGCAGTGTTTCATTATTTGCCTAAACTTTGACTTTTGCCAGCTGCATATGGAAAATGCCAATGTCAATGCCAATTGCAATGCCAATGCCATTCGCATGAAAAGTAAAAGCTTCTATCAAGGATGCATGCCAAACTGGCTTTAAGCAAGTCAACGAACATGGCCATGGCGTTTAGTATAGTCAGTGCAATCTCATAAATATTGGCAAGAATTCGAAGAAATTGCGGGGAGAGAGAAAAATCTATATGAAATATATCAAATGAAAAAAATTCAATAGAAATTATTAACAAAGGAAACCTTACTCCAGAACAGTTGGATATTATTCAGTTTCAAATTACAGTGAATTAAATAGTTGAATCTACTACAAATTATTATATTTATTTAAATTAATATGTTTAATATTAAGAAAGAAAACTAACTCTAAACAATATTATTACGGTTATTATTATTTATATTATTTTTACTGTTTTTATAATATTTATTATTATTATTACGATTATTCAAAAGACATTCTTATACCCAAATTGATTGAGCTCATTTCAAATATTTGCATACCTAAAACTCACAACGACGCTACGATATTTTATAGTTAATTTAAAGTGATTATAATATCTGCATACAAATTATAAACCAAATGAAAATTTTCAAAAAAAAAAAAACACAAAACGTTAAAGGTGTTAATTTCAATACTGGTAGCAGCTACTGCAAACTGCATCATAACCTGTGAGTCACCTTTGAGAGGAAATTGGGGGAATACCGCAAGGGTTTCACCACTTACAAATGACATACAATTTCGCTTTCGAAAAATAAAAATCAAAAACACAAAAAAAAACACAAGAAGAAAAAATATGTTGACTCTGTTCACGTTATAATGCTTATAATGACAATAATCCAATAAACGCTTAAATGCGCCTGGGTCGTGACAAAAATTCGATGTTATGGCGTGAAAGCGCCACAAGCAAATGGCACTGCCAATGCACTTGGAGATGTAGTTGAAGCAGGAGTTGGAGCAGGAGGTAGAGCGGGAGTTAAAGAGGGAGTTGGAGCAGCAGTTGTAACCGAAGTTGGAGTTTGGTTTACACTATAACTTCCTCTGTCTTTGGCTTTAATACATATGCTGCCGCTGCTGCATTTAAACGCTGTTAGTATTTGAGCGTCGACGCGTTCCATTAAAAAGCTGCTCTATCTCTCTCTCTCTCTCTGACTCTTTTTAATGCGCTCCCTCGCTCTCTGAGTTTGACCTCAGGCCCACATTAATAAGCTCAATTTTTCGTTTTTTTTTTGGCATGGCATTTAATATGCTAGGCTATGGCATGGAGTTTCTTCTGTAGTTGTCGTTGCTTGGAATTCATTGGGGCAACTGGCAACGTGCCGACTACTTGAGACTTCTAGGGCTACCTGTACACACACTCACTCACACACAGTCACTCACAGACACTCACTCGCACTCACGCTTACACAGTGGCATGTAGCTTGTGTTACCCATGCATGTTGGCACTTGGCCGCCTTTTTATGACTTTGGCTTTGGGCCAAAGCAAACTCACAAACTTCAAAGCAAAAACAAAAAAAAAATGAAAATACTCACAAGTATTTTCTAGCCCTATTCCCTCTGTTGACTCGCCATGCTTTTGCCCTATTCTACGCCCATTCAATAGTATTTTTTTTGTTCAAACATTTTTTGTACACTGTACTACGTTTATATATTCTTCTACATACATATACTCTTCTTCTACTGCTATTATTTTATTTGTGACCTCAATTGAAAGTGTTACAGTTCAATGTCTGCCTGCTTCCGCAGTTACACTGCAAAGAATCATCTCCACTTTCGTGAGTGTGTGTGAGTTTTAGTTAGAAAAGCAAAAGTACAAATCTTTTAAAGAGCTCGTTAGAATGCTGTACACTTAATGGTTTGACAGTGGCCAATTTGCATGCGCACTGGCAAAAGAAAGTTGAGAAAGAAACAAAAAAAAAAACGCAAAATTAACAGAAATCAAATAAAATTCAAATGAAAGAAGGCCCAAAAAGCGAAATGAAGTCAAGAAAACACCAAAATCATTTGGGAGAGACACTCGAATTGCCATCGGCGCGTGCGTCGCATCTTTAATTGTATATAGTTTAAGTTATTTTGGCAACGATAAGCGCCAAGACTTGGCCAACAGCTTCAAGTGAAATTTATTTTACTTTATTTTTCTTTTTTTTAACAATTCAAAGTCCTCGAGTTTGACTGTAGCTGCAAATGTGCTAAAATGTGGCAGCCTTTTTAAGGCAAGTGGCAATATGCTGCTGCTAATGCTAATGCTGCTATTGCTGATGTTGTTGCTGTTGCTGCTGTTGTTGTTGCTGTTTCTGTTTCTGTTGCCGATGGCCATATTTAATTTCGTTATTTATAAGCAAATTTGCAGCGCTGAGTTATGCCCCGACCAAGGCCTAGCGACACCATCGACTAGGTCAACTTTCGCTAGCATGGAATGCGAAATGCAACAACTGCAACAACTGAAACAACAACAGCAACATCTACAACTGCAAACAGCAACAGCAGCGACATTGCCAGCCAATAATAAAGCAAAAGAAGTGCTCTCTGCCTGACTGACATTGTCTGACTTCTCTTGACTCGGCTTGGCTTGCCATGGCCTGACTTTGACTTGCCCGAGCTGAGAGCTGCCACAGGGAGCTAATAATACTTAGCCGGCCTTTTTTTTGTCCAGCACGAACTGAAAAGCCGCTGCTGTTGTTGATGTTGCTGCTGTTGTTGCTGCTGCTGCTGTTGCATCTGCAGTTGGTTTTCTTGGTTCGTTTAAATAGTTGCAAATAAATTGTGTGGGTAGCGACGAAAGAGCTGTGCAACAACAGCAACAGCAGCAGCAGCAGCAGCATCAACAATTGCAACTGCAACAGCAACTGCCACAGCAACAGCAACAGCATCAGCGTCAGCAGCAAGTAAATTACTTCAATGTCACCTGCTGATGATTCAAACTCGAGATAAGAAAGAAAGAACGTTGTCGTCTCTTTGGATTGTTGTTTGATGTTGTTGCTGTTGTTGTCGTTGTTGTCGTTGTCGTTGTTGTCGTTGTTGTCGTTACCGTTGTTGTTGCTGTTGATGTTGCTGTTGTTGTTGTCGTTGTCGTTGCCATCATGACGGATATTTTCAGCATTGCAATTGCCTTAAGTTTTCTCTTATAATGAAATTATCGCTGCATCTCATTGTTTGGCTCTTGTTGCTGTTGTTGTTAATGCTGTTGTTGTTGTTGTTATTGTTGTTGTTATTGTTGTTGTTGCTGTTGTGTTATCTGAGATTTTGTCTATGGCAGTGGTAAAATTATTTATTTAGTTCTCGTTTCCACGTTAAACGTTGTCACACTAAACCCAATTGCTGAACTACAGATGCCTATCGCACTCACAGGCCACTGATAACAGGGCAGCAGACACTTGGAGTACCTCTGCCTACCCTTCGCTCTCTCTCCCCCTCTCTCTCTCTTCGCTCCCTTCCCTATGCCACATCACACCTTAGAAACAACTGTGGCATTCGTGCAGCTGAAAGTCTTGCTCTTAAGTGGGTTTCTGGCTCAGAATGTTGTTCTCTACACGTACTAGTATGTAGGCTCCCCCTATTGTTGCCTGGCTTTAAGCAAATATTTATACAATTTTCATTTGTTTGCTTACAGATCAACACACAGACAGACACACAGACAGACAGTCAGACAGACACACACATACAGTGTACAAACAAAGTGTCTGTTGTGGCTGAAGAAGCAGAGATTTTGAAGAACCTTTTCATTTGGCCAACAACGACAACCATATTAAAGGTATATGGAAAGCAAAGTTTAAAATCAATTATATAATATAGTTAAACATTAATAGAGCAACTAACTAACTAAAAAAAACCCATAGAAAATAATCCCACTCGTTCTAAAAGTAACATAGAAAATAACTAACAATGCAAAAGCCTTAAGCTAAAATCCATTAAAATGAGTGCAGCACATTGATTAGACTTCGTTTTCTGCTCCTAACAATGGTCCAAAGCACGGACAATGTTTAGTAGTAGTAACTAGACTAAAACAAATATTCAAGAATAGTTAGATAGGCCCACATCTCTTAAAGCAACTCTATTCAAAATATGCTAGAAGTGAATGAGATATCTTGAGCTTGAGATCTGAAGCAGCAGCAGCAGCACAGAGATGAGCGTCTAAGTTTAAGCGCAGCTAACTAGTGGCCAATCTGTGGGCCATCGATAATGTTTATTAAACAAAGTGAAATCCGTTTTGGCCTTAACTTCTTCATCCAGACAGGAAATGTACGCCGGCTGCTGCATATCATCGACCCAGTTTTCAGCTGCTTTTTTAGTCTGTCTGTCTAAGTCGGACAGAGCTTAGTTAAATAGAAAATAATTTCGCGTGGGTTGGCCAGAGTGCACACAGATAGATAGTGAGTGCAGTGCAATTTCTTCATAGATATCACATTGCATTTTATATCATTTTATGTGCTTGTTCCTCTTTTTTTCTACTTCTTTTCTCTCTTCTTTTTTTTTTTGTGTGGTTCAATCTGCCACAAACACTGCATAAATTAGCCAGCTCTATAAACGTATAAACAATATGTTTATTGTGTATGTGGGTATATATAGGATATATATATATATATATATATATGTATATATAAGGCAAAAATGTAATTGTGCAATGAATATCATACGGAGTGGCAGCCGCAGAGCCTCATTCTCATTCAGCGGTTGCATGCACCACCAAAAGCCGTTGGCTGCCCCACTTGTGAGCGGCCTTCGACTGGCTGCTAATGCCGCTGTTGCTGCTGCTGGATGTTGTTGCTCTTGGCTTGGGATGTTGCATGGAGCTGGTCGTCTCGTATGCCACAATAAACGGCACGCAGAGCCAGTGACTTTAATATTTATTGCGTTTCAGAAGACGCATTGAAAACGTTGGCTTTTGGTGCCCAGAAATGGACAACTGTTGTTGCTTCTGCTTCTGCTGTTGCTGCTGCTGTTGCTGTTGCTGCTGCAGTTGCTGTTGCTGCCTGCTGAATGGCCATAAATCTCAGCTTGGCTTTTTATGTGCAAATTATATAATGAGTGCTGCACTTATCCGTCCACACCAATTGGGCTACTGGCCATTTTTGGGGGCAGACACAAGCCTCGATGTCTGTTCGCGCTATTCCAGTTGACCAAATCTTTCTTTTATTTATTTGTTTTCAGTTTTTGTTCTCTTTTTTCGGTATTCTATTTTTGTTTTGTTTTTGGCAATGGATTTAGAGCTCTTCCGCTGTTAAAATGCAACACCTGAACAGGAAGTGCAGCTGAGACTGACTTATTGATGCTGATTTCAGCAAGTCTCTAGACATTTGTCTATGTCTCTCTCTCTCTCTCTCTCTCTTTCTTTCTCTCTCCCTCTCTCCCTCTATGTGTATCTCAATGTAATGATGGCTAATAAATCAACAGAGATTGCATGGAATTCGCCTTGGCCACGTCGGCATCCTTTGTCTATGTCTGCGGCTGTGGCAGTTGCACTGGCAGTGCCTGCCCCAAATTAGCGCAACGGCGGCAAGGCAAAATCATAAGGCCGAGCTACACAGACACAGACAAAACGACAGAGCGACATATGGACAGATGGACAGACCGACTGTTGGTTAGACATACAGAGAGCAGAGAGCTAAGATCTCAACGCAAAGTCTCAAGACTCTCAGCACTTGCAGTCTATCAATCAGTCAATGCATCTGTTCTGAGCAAACAAAATGCAATGTTCGCTTTTGTTGTTGTTGTTGTTGTTGTTGTTTGTTGTTTGTTGTTTACCCTGGGCAATTATTGTTGTTTGCTATTGTTGTATATGTGTACCTGTTTGACGACCGTAATGTTACTGTTTGTACAAGCAAGTGAACAGAAATAAACACAACAAATACAGCAAACACTTCTACAGCTGTAGCTGTAGCTGCTGCATGCCACATGCCGCATGCCGCATACTTCATGCCGTTTGCCATTTGCCGCTTAACCCATCAAATGCCGCTGCCTAGAGAAATATTTCTATTTTTTTCAGTTTTGTCAACAGCAAATACAATCAATACTCATATAATCGATCTTGAGTTTTATCTCGCGACGTGTCCGAGTACCTTTAAGTTATGCGCATTCATTCAAACTGATGTTTACACTCGCCTACAGATGTAAGTGCACCTTGTTGTTGCTGCTTTGTTGACAGACTCAATACATACTCTGTAAGTGCACGGGCTTTAAAATTTATAAGGTGTAAAAAACGAGATATTATCATGCAAATGATAGTTTGTAAAAAGTTATAGTATATAGAAAAACGAATAAACTGCAAATAGATGCTCATAATGAACTTATTGCTCATCTAGATCAGATACCCAGCAAATGGCTGTATATCTAAGATATATACATTCATGCCTATGAATAGATGTAATATCTTTTAACTGATATCTATAAACAGCTTGTACATCATTTACAACAAGAATAAGATGCTTTCCTTTCAAATAAGATGCTTTATATGTCAGTTTTGATATGATCGTGTCAGTTTTATGGTCTTTTTTAATGAAATAAACATCCTTAAATAATTTAACTTGAAATACAAATAACACATATTGGTATTATTATTGGTTGAATGAAAGAAATACCAAATAAATAAATACACATGTGCAAATAGCTTTAGGTAAATTAACTAAAAGCACAT
>JBANCZ010001059.1:0-25160 GCA_037040025.1 Sphaerogastrella javana | reverse complement strand
CACACACACACACACACACACACACATAATATATCAAATACTCACACCCCTAAAAGCCAAACACCACCAACAACAGCAACAAGAACACAAGTCAAAAACCCCTGTTGCGCCCATGCCTTTCGTTTTAGGGTAGGGGGTGTGTGTGGTGGGTTTTTTCTCACTGTGTAAACGCTTCGCTTGCGCATTAAATGCGATTTTAATCACTTTCCGTTTTGTCACTGGCGTGTGACTGAAACGCGGCAAACGCTAGGGGAAAGAGGGCTACGGGGAGGGGGTTGATGTGCGTTCGATTAGGAACTCGACAACTGTCAAATGTTAACTGTTAACTGTTAACTAACTGTATACGCACACTGTGCAAAATTACTTTTAAAATGTATCGAATGTCTTTAGGGTGTATTTATATTTATTTCATTTATTTCTGAAAATATTTTCCTTCAAATAATCATATATAAACCTTGTTATATACCAGATATGAAAGGGCGCGTAGGGCTGTCCCAGATATGTCGGGTTTTTAATGTAATTTTTATGCTGATTGCAAAATTTCACGTTCCTTTGCCGAATGGCTTTAAAGAAGCACACATGGTCGACCACCCTACACCCTATTAAGACCCTTTCTCTCTCTCTCTCTTTTTCAATCTACTTCTCTCGCACTCTCTCCTTCTCGGAATCACTCTCTGTGTGCTGTTTTACGCCCCTTAATGGTCTTCTGATTATAATGTTTACGCTTGTTGCTGTTGCTAGGCTCTCGCTGCACGTTTCAGAGCACCATAGGGTTCTGTCCAGGGCTGCCTTTTGTTTTATTTTGCTCTTAAATGATTTGGTCTTTGTTTACGTTTGCCATTACGTTTTAATCAGCGACATTAATTTAATTTAATTTGATTTAATAATGCCTTCCAAACGTCAGGAACACGTCCGTCCATCCAACCCAACAGGATTTAATACCAGAAAAAAAGAGAGGAAAGTACTAAAGGCACCGGCTAAGTATGTCTAAGTGCCACGCATTGTACTAACCGCATTTAACCATGATCTATTGTCTGCTTGAGAGTGAATTTTTTTGTCATATTTGGAGGCCGCCATTATATGGTATAGTATGGTATGGTATGGTATAATATGGTATAGTATGGTATAATATGGTATGATAGAGTGCTCATTAAAATTGCCGCTACAGCACATGGCGAAACTTGTTCATTATGAGCTATAGGGTGCCATAAGAAGGGGTGAAACTTGCAGTTACTGAGGGAGAAGTACAAAAGGTTCTTGACAGATTTTTTTATTTATTTTTGAGAGAGAGAGAGAGAGAGAGAGAGACTTGCCAAATTAACTTCCTATAAGAAGAAGTTATCAAGTTATCATAAAATCATAATTTATAACTGATACGGTTCCTCAGATAATCCTTTTCCTCCTTGTTTTAATAATGCTGCTTTCATAGGATTTCTTATATCATTCTATATAGATCTTTAATCGAAAATCTCTCTTTTTTAGCACAACTTAACCTAGATTTATATAAATGGTATGCCATTATAATATGATCTAAAAAACGATCTTCATTTCACCTATCTATCAATTATTTCATTCTTTTTGCGGTGCACGCAATTTCCCTCTGAAAGGAACCCCTCGAGCAATGCTAGATAATATCGCCTGGCAGATGCTCTACCCTAGGAAATAGGATTAGGCCAGTGCAAACAAGACTGCATCATTATGATCGGCCTGAATGGAAGGGAAAACAAGGGAAAATGTTTTTTTTTTTATCAGGGAAACGTGCATAGTTTATCATTAGATGCTGCAGTTCCATGGAAACCTGTATATACAGCTGGAGAGGATCAGCACCTAGCAGCTACCTGCTAACTAAGGGCAACCTGCAATTGAAACACACACACACACACACAGAAACTGAATACACTGAATACCATGAATACACTCAATACACTGAATACACTCACATAGAGAAACGCACATACACTGTAATAAATATAGGGTACAACGAAATTGTTTGTTTGACAAATAGAATTTCCATGGCATGTAAACGAAAGCCGTCAATAAAGATAAAGATTAGACGAATGCCGTAAGCGCAGATTGCATTTGCTCTCCAAATAGAAACCCCAAATAAAAATGCTCAAAAAAGGGAATGATGAAGAAGGAGAACGAGAAATAACAACAACCACACGAAGTGGAATGAAATGAAATAAATGTTGTAGTTGTTGTTTTTGTAGTTGTTGTTGTTGCTGTTGTTGTTGTTGGCTGCGGTGCAGCTCATTAACGACAGCTGCTCAAAGGGACGGACAGAACGAAAAGACAGACGTACCAAAAGAGAAGGACTGAGAAAGAGAGAGAGGGATAGGCAGCAGAACAGAGGGACTCAGTGACAGTAGAACATAAGCGAAGAGGTAGAGTGAGAGAGAGGGAGTCAGTGAGAGAGGGAGGCTAAAGAGCAGAGTGAAAGATGAAAACAGGCATAGGAACAGTTGTAGTGGAACAGAGACAGATAGAAACAGAGGGATTGATACACAGAGAAACAGAAATGCAGTGAGAAAGAGGGACAGCGGGAGATGTTGGTTGAAGGAGAGTGGGAACAGAGAAGGGAATGGAACAAATGAAGAAAGAGGGAAAAGAGGGAGAGTGAGAACATTGTGAGAGAAGGAACAGAGGGAACAATGTGAAAGAGAGTACAGCCTGAGAGAGGGAACAGTGTGAAAGAGGGAACAGTGTGATAGTGGGAACAGAAGAAGATAGTGGTGTTGGTACAGGGGGTGCGGCGGTACTGTGGGAACAGAGAGGGAACAGATAGAGAGAGATAGGAACAGAGAGGGAGAGAGAGAAAAGAGCGTCAGTGAAAACTGACGGCTCATGCAGGTTGAGCCAGTTATCTGTGTGTGCGTGCGACCCTCCCTATATATCGACTACGTGGTAACTGAGAACCATGACCAATGCTGGGTTAGGGGCTGTGGTAGGGAGAGGCAACAGCAGAGCCTCCTCCTTTAACATAATAATCAGCAGACAGAGCACAGTGCTTATTATTATTATTGCTGCTGCTGTTGCTTCTGTTTAATATTTGAACCTGGGTCTACCCCTCCCCCAAACCCCACACCACTCTTCGAACTCGTCAAATATTTTGTTCTCTGTTTTGCACCTTGCACTCGACTGTTGCATGCCAAAGCAGAGAGAGAGAGAGATAGAGAGGTGGAGATAGAGATAGAGCATGAGGGAGGAAAGGAAAGGGAGAGGGAGGGAGAGAGAGATAGAGAGAGAGTGAGAGAGAGGATGAGTGTGGTGGAAAGAGAACTCAACTGAAGTGGTAGGGGGGTGCCTCAATCATATAGTGCAGCCGGACGGCCATAAAGTTAAGTTTTACGACTGTGAACGCATAATTACGCACTCTCGCACCTACGAGGGCGCACAGGGGCGGATTTGAGGTTATTCCTTGTGCCCCGCGGGCCGCTCTGCATTTACAAAATGGCAAACAGTTTGGCAATTTTTGTTCCAAAGGTTGCATATCAGAGGCCAAAGATTTATATGCTTGATGCGGCAGATGCAGGCGTGAAGTATATAGATTCACACATACGCGTATATATATACATATACATGTACATATTTATATATATATATATATATATACATATGGACATATGCATGCATTGATCTGGTACAATATGGCTCTGTCTGTTGCGGCTGTCGGACGCATTTTTCGCAAATTATCAAATGACAGTTTGGTTTTATTTTATTTCATTTTTTTCTGTTGATTTATGCTTGTGTGTGTGTGGTACGCATATGCAGTTGGTGGTGGTGGTGGTGGTGCTGCTGCTGCTGGTAGTGGTGTCGCTGTTGGCTTCGTAATGAAGCTGTAAGCATCGCCCCGCACAATTTACATTAATGTGCGGCAATGGCAGTGAATGCCTCGCAAACTGCTGCTTCTTTCTCTTCTTCTCCATCTTCTTCTTCTTCTCTGCCGCATCATATTAAATTTAACGCCACGCGCTTTGCGAAGCACAAAGAGTATACGAACAGACAGACTGACTGACTGACAGACACACAGCCAGACGGATGTCTCTGCGGTGGCAGCGGTTGCCTTGGGTATTATCAAATTGTTCAACTCGAAAGAGTGCATGCGTGTGTGAGAAGGAGAGAGAGGGAGACAGTGTATGTCCGCTGCCCACGCTAAGCTCAGAATGCGAAAATTACTCTCAGACAGACTAGAGACAGGTGCCGGGGGAGGGAAGGGCATTAGCAAGGCGTGGCCTCTACATAAACGAAGCGTCTAATTTGGTCATTCAAATTGCAGTGCAGACAAGAGACAATCATATCGTCTGCTGCTGCTGTTGCTACTGCTGCTGCTTCTGCTGCTTCTACTGCTGCTGCTGTTACTGTTGCTGTTGCACACTAATTGCGTCCATTGGGTAGCTGATGCCACTTGAAGGTTAGCACAGCTGTCGCTCATACGCCACAGTGCCCCAAGCAGACATGTACAGAGCAAGCATCAGTCCAATCCAAGCCATTAAACTGAAATACAAATACAAGATACAAAATACAAGATACAAGATATAAGATACAAGAGCAAAGTCTGTGCACAAGTGTCATGTATCTGAGCTTTAGGTTTAGCTACAGCTACAGCTTGAGTTTTAGCTTGGACTGTGCCCCTACCTATGCTTAAACCCAAACTCCAGACACAGGTCCGTGTGCTCATTGTGTATGTGTCGTCGTCTCAATTCCATTCGACAGTCACAGTTTCAGTTACGGTTTCAGTCACAGTTTCAGTCACAGTTTGAGGCTACATATACCGCCTTCGTTTTGTGTTTAGTTTCGGGTGTGAAATCTAATTTGAAAAGTTTGTGTAGTCATTTTGATGCCGGCGCGCACTCAGCAGCATATGCTACCCACCGCTTGGGTTTTCTTTTCTAATTTTGTTTGCAAGTCGTTGACGCAATATTGCCCAGCATCTACCGCACCCCCGAACCACCCCTATCCTTTGCATTACCCTTAACTACTATACGTAGCGTTTCATAAGAACCGCAAACACATTTACCATGCATTCGCTGAAGGTTCCAAAATTTAAATTACACTTGATATCAAATAGTTTTGATTGCGATAGCAATAGGAATAGAAATTGCTATATATAGTATATCTAGATATGAGAATTATATATTATGTCAAATATTTTAGGTCAGCAATTTCTATGCGACGAAATTAACTGCATTAAAGTTTCCGCATGTGTATTATCTGATAGAAATTTTCATTTAGCAGTTGTTTAACAGTTTCTACTTTTTGTAATTTTTGATAAAGGGAAAAGTTTTATTTAGTTTATTTTTCGTTTTTATTTTTGGCTTGCAAAGTCAGTCAGAGGTGAAACTAATTTAAAAAACAAAATTAAACTTCAATTTTCGAGACATAATCCCCGATGAGTGATAAAAAAAAATACGTACGCGAGCAAAAGAAAGCAAAATCCAAATGCAAGAAAATAATTGAGAAAACACAGTAGCACAAAAGCGAAAAGAATCAGAGAAAGATAGAGAGAGACAGAGGTAGAAAGAGAGGGAGAAAAATAGAAACTCATTTGGAAACTACGCCCCAAAGACACCAAGCAGAACAAAATAGAGAGAAAATAGAGCAGAGGTAACAAATGCAGAATCAAGCACTTGCTACTTGAGCAGTGGAAAATTTTACAATTGCTGCGAGGGTCTGCGTGGGTTCTGATGGTCCTCATGGCAATGGCTCCGGCTCTGTCTCCAGTTCTGAGTCCTCAATGGGTGTGGTTGCGGTCGCGCTGTTTCCCCAGCGAGGAAACAATCAACTGAAAGGCGCTGAATGGTCGCCTCTCTAGAGCGTTGCGTTGCGGTCCAGGCAGGGCAGGTGGATATACATATTTATATATAGAGAGTGAGCGAGTGAGAAAGAGAGAGGCAAAGGAAGAGAGAGAGAGAGGGAGTGGGAGAGCAAGCTTTTGAGGGTTGTGGGGCATTTTTTGTCAAGGGGTTGGGGCTTCTGGTATGCGTCTGCTGCCAACAATGGCGCAATGGCGTCTGTAATTTCATGCAATTGTTTCCCTTCGTTTATGACGTCTTTGTCTGTGTTTGTGTGTGTCAGTCTGTCTGTCTGTCTGCGTGTCTGTCTGTCTGGCAGTCAGTGGCAGCATTTGCCATTTGGTGCTGCCGTTGCCATTTCCATTTCCATTCAAAGCTCAACTGTTCTGCGCTCTATTCTTTAGCCAAACGAAGCGTGCAAATTTCAAATGTTGCTGCAGCTCCAACGCCCCAGACCGCAGTCTGACATAGCTCAGTGCCTCATGAGTAGCGTTTAGCACCTTGGGCCAGGCAACGATTACGACTCGCCATAAAGTCACGTACCAATGTCGTTGTCGTTGTAGTTCTGGTTGTTGTTTTTGTTGCTGCCATGCGAAGAGATTTTTCGTATGGTGGCCGCAATGGTTACCCATTCCTAGCCCTTGTCTCTCTCTCTGTCTCGACCGTCTCTCTCTCTCTCTCTCTGGCTATCACAAATTCGTTCTCATTTCGTTATTTTAGTGACTGATCCACACGGCTCGTTGCGTTTGCAAATTGTCGCACATTCTTAAAGGTGGGCGTTGCGAGACAATCCCGCACATCAGCATCCATACTCCCTCCTCTTTTGCCCAATACCCCAAGCTCTTGTTCAGGGTAAAACCGCCCTTGGCGCTTATTATGCGGCTTCTGTCTATGCTATATATGTCCACTTGTCAGTCCGTTTTGTCCCTTTGTCCGTTTGCCTATATCTCCGTATGTCTGTCTGTTTGTCTGTCTGTTGTGCCCGTGTGTAGGAGCGTTTTGCATTGGAATTTGCTTTGCCAAATGCCGCCATTTAGGGTTGTGCCAATAAAAAAATGATATTTATGGTTGTAACGGCCGTTTTGTGTGTACGCCTCCCCCACACAACCCTCAACCCCAACCCTCTGTAGTCCACGTGGCGGTGGTGGAACTTGCCAAACAAAATCATACACACACACAACTGCGGCATAGGCTTAGGGACAGTGGGCCGGAAATCAATTAAACGCAATTAAAAATTTAACATTTTCTTTCGATTAGATAATTCAATAAAATATACATAAATATCAAGTTTGAGATTAAAAGAAAATCAACATAATTATGTATTTAATTTGCTTTACTTTATTGTTTATATTTGAAAAAGTTTTTTTTTAATATATTATATTTACATTAAATAATACATAAAGATCAAGTTTAAAATGAATACGAAAAATAAACTTAATTATGTATTAAATTTACTTTCTTTTAATGTTTACGTTTATACAAAATATTTTTATGATCTTTTTGACACTATATTTTGATATGTTAATTCATGAAAAGGAAAATAAAGATAATGCTTCAAATAAATGAGAAGGAAAAATTAAATAATTTATTTAAGTTTAGCTTTTTTATTGTTTGTCTATTTTATTATTTTATTATAGTGTAATTGAAAAAGCTTTTTATTATTAATAAGCAATTATTTAATAAACTATACAATTAGCATTATGTGGTAAAATATGCACAAGTTTTGAATGCTTTAAATATTTTTAAAAATATTTCATATATAAAATATATATGTTTTTACATGTTAATACATACATAATTTAAATATTACTTTAAAACCAATTTAATTAAAAGACAAAAGACATGAAATGCTTAAGTAAATCTTGACTTAGTTTATACATATCTTATTGCTTATCTACAATTATTCTATCTAATTTAAATAATCATTATTTTTTACATTTTCTAGTATGTTCTGTGTGCTGATATTATTCATTTGCCCACTGTGCCTTGGGGGTTGGACGTTTTCGGCTGCACACAAATGAAATCTCACAAGCATAACGAGCTCGTGACTCTTTGCTGGCAAGGGTTGGGCACGGCCAAACTTACACTCACACACACACACACACACACACACATGCACACATACACCAATAGAAGTGGCTGACTGTGGCACATACACATATACATAGAAAAATATGGCACGTACTCTTCGAGAGCCATAAGTTTACGTTTTATATCGGGCAAACTGTGCAATATTATAAATTTTGAATTTTATCTTAGGCATTAGATTGCAAGAGAGTTTGGCTGGTTGGCTGCCTGCGACTTCTATCGTCTACATCAGCTGTAAGTGTGTGTGTGTGTGTATGTGTGTGTGTGTGTACCTTCTTTGGATTAAATGGAAGGACGTGCAGATACATATAGGAAGAGGGCTGAGTCTGGCACTGCTCCTGTATTATCCTGTTGCCTCTACACTCGCTACAACAAAGGGTGATTATCGCGATTGGCGAAATAGTTGCTGCATTAGTTGGAGCGCTGCTAGGGTGTACGATGTTGGAACCTGGAAACCTGCGACTTGTCTGCCACTAACTTTGGTAAATTTATTGTTGTTAATCTTTTGGCTCTTTTTTCTTTTCGTTTTATTTTTTGGCTGGCAGCCACCTGCCTCTAGGTTCTAAATTTTTGCTACGCAAAATAAAGATGCCGAGTCAATGGAGCAGCACATGAGGCACGTCCTGTGCGACAAGTGTTGGGAGTTTATCTAAATCTTTTGCTAGATTCTAGCATAGTAAATGCCGGGCTACTGTCAGCAACCACCAACTGCATTGAAGGACAGCCGGAAGTTATGCGTTTGCTACCCCAACCCCTGCCATATCCATTCCTGTTCAAGGGAAAATGAAATCGTTTTGTTGAACGAACGAATACGCATAACACGTCACGGCACGACACGGTACGGCACAACACGACACGAACACGAAACGACACGAGGACACGAGGCCGGTACGAAGAAGGAAACGACAATTACGGGCACTCGCCGGTTAGTTTTTCCTGCCGGCGACTCAGTTGCGGCCGTGCAATCGTCGGGTCAACAACAACGGTAGCTGTCCAACGGCAGAGCGTCAGTTGTGAAGGAAATTCATTCGAATTCTTCTGAGTAGTTTTTTTTTTTTGTTCGATAGTATTTTGTAGCTGTAGAACCTGTGCAACTTCGTATACGTATACTGAATGTATCCTGAGTGTATCCTATCCGGTATACCTTCAGTATACGTAACACGAGGAAACACTTTCATCGCGGGATGTGTAATCAATTGAAAGTTACCACGAATAAACTAGATTTTAAGTCACGTTGCGATTCACTTTTCACTATTAATTTCAAAAGAAACAAAAAATGTGCACATAAATCGTTCCACTTGTTATCTGTCAACACTTTCCATAATATTCACATTAAACCAAATTTATGTCCATGTGATAATCAGATGTGTTTTAATTCATTGCCTCGATTTGGCTTTGACTAACAACTTTTCAGATACTCTGTCGCCACTTGTTGCTCTGCCAAATTGATGAACGACTCTGCCCGTCGACTGGGGGGCCATCCTCGATAAAGCTCGAACAGCTGATTTACGCCAGAGGCTTGGGAAAATGCGCCATTACTTGTATGATGAATTGCGAAAGGACAGCTGTCGTTTATTTATATATAATTTCGCATTTCTGGATAAATTTTATTTTATATTATTTCTCAATTTAAAAATATATTAGTATAATGAACTATACTATCTGTAAATTGTAAAAATAAACTGAAGAACTTAATAAAATTATGTATATTAAAAAAAAAAACAGTTTTGGATTATATTTCAAGAATATTTTTTGCGGAATTACAAGACTTTAGGACTCTGGAAAGACAAAGAAACTAAATATAACTCATACTTCTACTTGACTATATGAAAAAGTACTTAAGGTTATATAGCAAAGCAGAAAGGAGCATATAGAACTTTATTACTGCAAAATAAATGTAGTCAAACTTGCTGTTCATCTGGATAGAGTATAGTGTAGTTTAGTATAGCATAGTTTTTTCGTGGATTTTATGAAAAATTATCTTAATTATTATTAATTTTTTTATTAATTTATTTATTAATTTTTAATAGAATTTTAATACGCTAATAAAGCAAAATGGAATCCATAATCCATAATCTAGTATATCATCTTTAAAACGTCATAAATACTTAATATTATATGTATTAAATAAAATATAGAATGAAGTCTTTACTTAGATACTTTCAATAAAATCTTCTGTTTATAGCATTCTATTCAAACTTTTACGATTCTTTAAACATAAAATAAAACCTATTAAATTACAAAATACAATAGTTTTGAAAGATTTATTTGTTTATAAAAAACCAAAGAAAGTAGAGCCTATGATAAAAAACTAAAACTGCAGCGCTGCCTGCGACATTTGCTTAAATGTGAGCAACGCCATCTGTTGGCTAAATGACACAACTTCAGTCTAATGCGTTTCCATTGACTGCGCACAATCTTAAATGTTTGGTATAAGGGTTGCAAAACCAATTCTTATCAGAATGCTAAACCTATGTAGAAATAATATGGATAGTTTCTAACTCTATCAAAATGCATAAAATTATTCAGATTATAGTTTGAAGGAAATTATAATTTTTTAATGACAAGAAACATAAATGGAAATAGAGAAAAATGGGTAAAATTAAAATAGATTTTTAGTGAGCGCGACAATTTGGCGATCAAGCCGGCAGACGAGAAGCCAATGAACCTCAGCTGGATCTGGAGATGAGCGAGCGTGTAGTAATCAAAGCATTTCAGTTCTAGAATGCGAGCAGATTGGAAAAGAGAGACAGAGAGAAAGAGAGACAGAGAGAAAGAGAAAAAGGGAGAGATAGAGAGAGAGAGTGAACAGAGATAACGAAACGAAACGAAAAACTCACTTGACAACGACAATAACAAGAACAACATGAACAAAAGAAAGAACGACACGCAACAACAAAAACAACAAGAACGACAAGAATAACAGCAACAACGCCAAGTGAATTTATGAACATGCGACACTCTGGTCGCGTCTGTTGAGCCCCGGTTACATCCCTGCCCCGCTCGCCTAACAGCATGCAACCGGTTGTCATGGCAACAATGGCCGCGAATGACGAAGGAGCGTAGAAAGAGAAGAGCATGAACATTTAATTCGGCCATATTTGATTTTGGAAATGCCTCAAATTGTTGCTGTTCTTTTGCTTTGTCACTCTAGCTCTCTCACTCAGTCGCACTCTCGCTCGCTCTATCTCCCTCTATCTCTAACTTTCTATCCCTTTCTCTCGCTCTCGTTCACTGTGTTCGAGTTCTGGTTTTTGCTCTCGGGGTGGTTTTATATACAATTTGGTTTCTTTTGGCTGCGGAGCAGACGCAGTGCGTCTGTTTGACGTTCCGTGTGATTTTGGTATCTGTTTCCCATATTCCATTATTGACATTGAACTAAAATTGTCTCTATTCCTGTATACGTAAATAGAAACCTATTTGTGGTACATATGTACATACACATTAACATATGTATGTGTCTTGATCCCATTGATGGGTCAGCTACAACAATATTAACAAGAGATACAACAATTTGAAGGTGGCTTTTACGACGATCTCTGTTTCAGGTTATAGTTTCTGTTTTACGATTTGACAATTAAGAAACTGTGCGCTAAACACGTCTTTAAAAACAAATAAATCACCTCGACATTATCTATTCTCCCCAATTTAGATTTATATCGCGCATATATATATATATATATAGCTATAGTCTGCTACGTACAGGCTATATGTATTCACCTATATAAATATATATACATATATATATGTATATGTATATGTATATTTAATATGCAGGGAACGTTTATGCGTCTAAATGGCCATCGATTAACTATAAAATTGACGATTTACGATTGCCGTAATAAAATCATGATACGTCGAATGGGAGACTCTTGAGGCACAATTGAATTTCAGCAAATTCGAATGCCCCGGGCTTGAGTTTCTCTCTTTCTTTTCCCGGTCTTTACCAGAGCTATAGTATATTTGTCTCTAGGGTAATTTGTGTATATAATGATTAATTACTCAGACGCATTGGCAAGGATACAAATAGCAAAACGCAACCAGAAGTACATTTATATATTCTCATTGATTAGTAATACGCCATGAATAGGAATTTATATGCTATAATGAGCCATCTATATAGATTGATATTAAGCGTTATTATTCATATAACCATGTGATCGGTGGTTCTATTATTAATATTTATTATTAATATTATTATTAATATTAAAATTAATAATAATGTTAAGGAATATAATTCGATTATATTCTTATTCTAATTAGCAAAAGGTGTTCTATTACTATTACTTCTATTATTATTAATATATATAGTATAGAAGTATAGAATAAAATAAAAGGGGTCTTATAGCAAGTGGTTTATATTAGTTATACTGGAAAAATATTCATATTTCATAGAATACATATTTAAACTATAGAATAACTGAATAGTTTCAAATGTTTTGATAATCTAATAATAATTTAATAATAGGATTTGTTATTGTAATATTATAGGCCTATGTGTACTATAATAGGTTTTGTTATTATAATATTATAGGTCTTTGTGTACTATATACTATATATGATCTGATATTGGCTGGCAAATATATGAATAATCAATAATACTTACAATTATGTAAGGTATCCATGCGCAAGTATATTGTAGATCTGGAAAAATAAAAGGAAATTAAATTAAATTTATTATTAAAATGGTTTCTATCAATTTATGTGCTATGGGAGTTTAAGTAATAAATTATATCATAAGGCGATTATATTGTATTGAATTGGGACGTCTGAACGTGGCGCATTGAACTCCGTCGGAGTATGGCCCAAACATTGGATGAGCACGACGAGCCAATTGAGCAAAGAGACCTTCATTTCAATGACTAAAGACAGTGATTTTGTGTTTTTTTAGACGATTCGATCTGACACTGGGCGCGGGTAGTTGGTGGCATGTGGAAACCAAAATCATGGCAATCAAGTCTGCTGAAGTAATTTATGCATTCTTTGTTCTGTCTCACAGTCTACATGGCTCTCGTGTTAAATCATTTAAAGAAACCGAATGAAAAACAAAAACAAAAAGAAAAAAATGAAAGATATATGTGTGTATAATGCTAAACGCGCATTTAGCATGGCAGACAAGCATTGGGAATGGGTCTGAAATGGACACCGATACAGCCACAGACACAGAAATACACAATCTCTGAGTCTAAGGAACTGTAGGATTGTATCATATTTTGTATTTTGTATTTTGTATTTTGTTTTGCGAGTGTGCACAGAAAATACATTGAAATTGAATATTTAAATGCATTTGTCGACTGAGCGAATGAGTGGGCTATGGAACGTGGATTTGGAGTGGTCAGATAGCCCCGACACACAAGTCAACTCGATTCCCAGACCACGGTCGGGGACTCAGGCCCATGTAAGTGCAATAAATAAGAGGCCTCAACTGACAGGCGTCATTTTGAATTCCGCATGATGATGATCGCCTGTCACACGACATCAACTGCAACTGCTATGAGCACATTGAATGCGTCACGAATGATATATGTACGATGTAGTAGTCATGCAAACAAATGACATATAAAGGTACACATATAGTATATTTATGTACATATGGACGACTTTTGTAAAGTTCACTCTGTCAATTTATCAAGTCAGATAGAGAGCTCTGCACCTAGACAGCGGGCTGGATATAAAATCGAAAGTGAGTCGGTTTTTGCGACCTCGAGATCATAATGCCATGTTTAATGGTCCTTTAAAGGCCATTAAGTCAGCTACCCGCCTACTGGGCGTGGGCCAGGGACAACCACTTTCGTTTTTCCTTGAACATTCGCTGTGCAATTAAAAATGTGTATAATTGCAACTCTTTGACGAGCACCGAAAAGCAAAAACGCAACCAAATGAAAAAAAAACCCCAGCCATCCCATGCGTTTTCGATCTTTTATTTATTTTTTTTAGATTTTCACTCTATTTGCGGCAGGACAAGAACAGCAAAGGGGCAACAACATCTATAGAGAACCATTAAAACGGCTTTATGATCTCTTAAAGCGAAAGCGAGAGTTCCGCATATAACCCTAGCCGCAGGCAACGCAGCACCAACAGAGGCAAAACTAGAGGCCAGAGGGAATGGCAATTCGTTTTCCCTTCGTTCTAGATGGCAGGAAAGAACATGTGTAATACTTAAATAGTTGCGGCAGACCCCCAAGCGGAAGGATTAATATATTTTAATGGGGCACTTTTCTGGCTGTTTGCTCAAATTTGCAACAAATTGTTTTACGATCAGCAGCAAAAGCCAAAGAACGCACTAAACTTCATTCTGAGGCGAATATTATTTTTTTAGGAAAATTTATTTTAAATAAATACACTTGAAATATATATGATGTGGGCTAATTTATTGAGATTATTCAAAGGTGTTGTTTGAGTATTTTTATGAATATGAATGAATGAAATTGCATAAAGAATGAGGTAATTAAACATCCATTAGAATTTCTTTAAATTTTGCTGCTTAATTGTTCGCATTATACAATGATATACAGTTAACTCGTTTTTCTGGTCGAACTAGCAGTTATTTAAATGGTACAAAAACACAAACCAAATAGCCAACCCAATGAAATCCGAGTTCAGGCCAATGGTCGAATGAAAAAAGTGTCAAATAACACACAATTTAATACATATATATCTCTACCTATATATATATCGATATTTTCCCCTCGTCCAATATAATATAATATTATAAACATGGAGGTTAACCATAATTTGTAGCATTTTAACTAATTCTAAAGCCGCAGATAATGATCTGTTGTGAGAAGTGAGGCAGAAGTGTGAACAATGCGCCCCGAAAAATGTTTGCTCAGTATAAAAATAAACCTTAGTTCGTATTTCAATCGAGTTTTGGGCATTGCCAAATGTCGCCAATGGGAAAACCAGAAACAAAAGAAACAAATCGAACAAAAAATTTGTATATGCAAATTAAATGATGATTTACATTAAACCATAAAGTAAACTGATGCATTGGCTCCTTATCTGTGAGCTTCATCTGATTGGACTGATTAGACAGTGACTAAGCCGGTCCTGGGCTCAATTTAAGTTGCAACTGCATTTGCCACATTAGTTTGATAAGAAAATATACTGCACTCTAACAACTATCAGTCTCCTCACTCGCTCCCTTTTCTATCTATCTCCATCGCTGGCTTTCTGTCTTTCTGTATGTCTGTCTGTGCGTCTGTGCGTCTGTTTGGTAAGAGATCTCCCCCATTGACTGGCTGCCATTTATGTGTGGACTGAAAGCGCCTAAAGTAAACATTTAATTGCGCCATTAATTGCGCGGTAAGTGTGCCAGATGCACATGTTCATGCCGATGTGTAGGCACAGTCAGAGGCGCTGTTATAGGGGGAGCTTAGACAGAGCAAGGGAGAGCGAGAGAGAGAAACAGAGAGCAACTGCCAGCGGCAAACGAAAACAAACAAATTCCATCATTTAAGTGCTCAGCGGTGCACTCGTTGGCCACAGTTTCCACTCTCCACTCTCCACTCTCCACTGCCCATCCCCTGTCTGTTGGCCCCTTTCATTTTGATTTCCCGCTGCCCTAACCCACTGGCTTTTACGAGCATGCAAGTCTTCCATTAAGGAGCGCCGCTCTCCAGACTCCTGCTCCTCCTTGTACCTCCTGTGCGCCTTCATTTTATTCTTCTCGTAACTCCGATGGCGTCCACCTTGCAGCCTCTGGTCTCAGACGCAACTATAACTTTAGTCGCATTAACTTTGTGTATTTAATGCATGAAATTATTGCCAATACAATCGACGTTTTACGATCTTTAAGTTGACAGTTTTTTTCTTTCAGCTTTCCTGCCTATCTCTCCTGCTTCGTTTTCTTATGTTTTCCCTTTTGCCGTTGTCGTTGTTCATGTGCTTTTTTTTGCCGGTTTGCACTGTCTATCGTCTGCCTTCATTGAGTTGTCTCATTATGATATTTACTTATTGTTTTCAATGGTTTTATCTCTACATTTGATTTCTGAATATGCACAAATCCATATAGTATCTACTGCGATTTATTTGATAATTTACATAATAACTTAGCTGCACTTTGGCGTTTGTAATAAATATAAAAACAAATATTATTTTGATAAATTTGCCGGATGTAAAGATATGATCGGTCTAAATCAGGTTCACTGTGCTATAGAGATCGTACATTTTAATATTTATGTTTAATAAAATCATTTAAGTGTTTATAGGCATACAATTAGCAGCTAATGGAATTAACTTAGTAATATAATTTCGATTTAACTAAAGTAAAATCTATAATAAATATGCATCGCTCGTGACAGTGCTCAAAAGTGGAATTTAATGAAATAAATTAAAGCTAGTAGTAGCCCATTTGTACTAGGAAATTTTCACGCCAAAAGCGAAATTGAAAATATAAGATTATGCTAAGAAAAAATTCCAGAAAAACTCCATTTAATCCAGGTACAGTTTGTTGGCATGGCAGGCACTCCCTGGTTTAAGGGCAGAAGTGTTCATTTCCCGCTGTAAATGGCAGGGCAGCGGCGCTTGGCGCCATTAACTTAATCGAATGGAAAACCAAACAAAGGCCGCAATTAACATTAAACCCTTCGTGTGGGCACTTGCCACATGCCACTTGCCACGTAGCCTGGCTAAAACCTGTACAGAGCTGGAATTTTGAAAGGGAACTTGTGGGTGTGGGTGTGCGTGTGTGTATTAAAATGTACTCGTATGTGTGCTAATTTTGAGCTTGGGGTGTAAGCATACCATACTATACATACAAAACGAACAAGTAATATCACTCTGCACACACACACACACACACACACACACAGAGAGAGAGAGCAAACACTAGCAAACACAGTTACATTAAATTTTAGAAAACACAAAATGCCGCTTTCCATGTTGGTTGGCAAGCAATTTCCCATAAATTTGAGTCGAAATACCACCGGCAATATGTACAAATGCACCAAAGGGAGCATCGAGCCAGGTAGCCCGGGGAGGATGGAGCATTGGATGAAAGAAGTAGGTGGAGGGGAAAGGCATAAGGAGCATAAGGAAGGGCAAGGCGTACGGCACAAAGAGCCGTGCCCAAAAGTTTTTGCTTAGCTCTCATTTCTTTTTTGGCAAACATGAAAATGTATTCCAGACACGCATCGGGCCATTTTGCAAACGTGCCACCGAATGAGTCTCGTTTCAGGGACAGGCTAACAAGATGCGGATGGCATGGGGCAGATGGGAGAGCGGGCTGAGCGAGGAGTGGCATTCGCATCCGCCCACACACTCAGCGGGCAAGTTTTCTGCTTTCCGCCTGGCAAATCACAAGGAAGGGCATAACACAAACTTTTTCTATTTTTTTTTTGCTATTTTGTATTTTGTTTTTTTCTCTTTCTCTTTGGCGAAAATAAGTAAAGTTTGAATTTGGCAAACATAAATTACTTGGCGAAACGGCGAGGCAGCCGCGCTGCAAATGGCAACAGCAAATTGGGAATGGAAATGGGCATGGATGTGGTGATATAGAGCTGCCAGTGGTTCCCCACGGCCTCTGCATAGTTTTTCATTTTTCTCTCGTTTTTCCTATTTTCCTTTTTGTATATTTTATAATCGCTGACGAAAGAAATTTATGAAATAAATAAATAAATAAAATACGCTTGCAACTTGGGAACTGCGCTGCCATTAGGCGTGGCACACACACAACATTCTGTGCCCACAGAAATGCCATTTGCCTATGCCTCCTGTTCCCTTCCTCTCTCTCTCACTCTCACTCTACCTTTCTCTCTCTCTCTGTCACTCATTTCATTTCACTTGTTTGCCTGCTGCCATTTTCCTTCTCCATGAGGCAAAAGTTTTTCCTGTTATTGCATTTGCTGCTGCTGCTCCTGGACTACAGATACTTTGCGCTTGTAACTTATGGATACATAGTAGCAGACGTAGCAGAAGCGTCAGCAAGGTGCGCAAACTGCCAAACCAAAGGCCAGGGCTGACATGGTGAGGGGGTGGAACAGGAGCCCGCACAGAATATGAGCAGAGGGGGATGCCTACCTTGAAAGCTGTGGTGTAATTTGTATCTAATCTTGCCTCATGTTTATATAAAAGCAACGACGACCCAACAACGACGAAAAACTACATCCCAACACACACACATACACACACACACACACACACATACAGGGAGGTTCACACATACACACATATACACACACTGTTACAATTTGTGCAATATGGCGTTAGCAGAGGGTGCGCTCATTCTTCTGGTCATGTTTCGTCCTGTTCCCTATAGTTCTTCTTCGTACGGCAATAGTCCAAGTGAAAACTACATACATACATGTATATGTAGTACCTATATATACTAGATATACATATATACCAACAAGCACAGACATACATTTATATGTATCGCATATTTATGTGTTCTACTCTAGTCGATAGGGTGGAGTCCCTGCTGCTGCTGCTGTGGGCTGGTTTTGGAATTTTAATAAAATTGCACAATTCCCAACTAAAGATAGATACTTTTCGTGTAATTTACGATGATGGCAGATACCAACGATAGCAACGAGTAGCAACTACTACTGCTCATACAACTATCTATATAGCAGGGGAAGTCAACCAGAAGGCGTTGCCAGATTGAGCTCTAATGAAAGTAGTGAAAAAACATATTGTCATAATGACTGCAGCGATAACTTAAAGTTTAATATATGACATGATTTTATTAGAGAACTTCATAAGTTATCATATTCCAAAGAGAGTAGGATAAAGTTTTCGATCAAGTTTTACTATGTGCGCAAATAAAACTGATGTTGTAATAAAACTTACAGTTTCAATGAAAATCTTTTACATTTCATAAAATATTATTTCCAAATGATTTTGTAATGAAATTTGTCGAAGAGTATTGTTTCTAAATAATAAACAAATTTAAATGATAACGGGGCTAATTAAATACTTGACCTAAGTGTTCAGGCGATCTTCCATTATCTAAAACCCAATCTAGTATTTAAGTTTTTCGTAAAATATATTTTTCATTTAAAATAACAACTTTCTTCTAATGATAAATATGTAATGTCCGACTTAGTACAGTTTATTTTCAATTTGCACATTATCCAAGAAATTTATGTTATTGGTATATCTAACTCTATGTTTCCAATTGAAACTTTTCAAAATATTCAAAATACTCCTTTTTTATATAAAAATTTCTGTCATCTGGCAACGCTGCTTTAAGCCAAAAGCGGGAGAAGAAGCAACAGCAGCAGCCGCCATACTCCATATTAGATGTGTATGTGCATGCCCTGGCTTATTTATTGATGAAATCAACTACAAGTTGACACGAAACTCCCAAACTGTGCCACGGGAGACATGTAGCGGTTTCTATTCCTTTTTGCTGTCAGCCCGGGGCCCGCTTAATTTTACCCAATTGATCAATTTGCCTGGGCTGCATATATGCAGATGGTAGCAATTGCCGTTGCGGTTGATTGGCCCACAAAATCGAAAGGTCTATAATATGTATTACTAAGTAATCATTGAACGCACGACAAGTAAGCCAGCAGGAGCAGATGCTTCGTGAACTTAATGTAATTACTCGGATGTCCATGCGGAGCCCCAGACCTGAATGGCTTATTGAGGGCTCATTGGCGCCAAATTGCTTGGCCATCAATGGGGCCACCCGCACAAGTTAATTAAGAGCATAAATTGTCAATCGAATAAACCTATATAGGCGGTATATAGTGAATAGGGTTTTCATAATTTCGCCTGAATTTCGACTGTATCTGTGCTACCTAGCTGCACAGGGTTTTACCTGTGGCAAGGTAAGGACAGGCAAAGGATGCGTGCATCAGGTGCCCAGCCGTGAACGGGTTACGAACATGGACCCTTTCGGAGCGTAAAATTCTTGTAGCGAAAACACCAAATTTTCACGGTGCAGAAAAAAAGTAGAAAAAAGCAAAAAAAAAATGTTGAAAATAGCAAAAAAGTAGCAGGCGCATAGTGTATTTTTTTTATGATATGCGGCATAAATGGATTTAAAACTGCTGCCAAACAGGCAGCTGAGCCGCATTGTCTCTCTCTCTCTTGGTCAGATATAGAGAGATAGAGACCGTCTCTGAGACCATACCTTAGCGTGGTTATTGCGTTTTCAATGGAATCGAAACTTCGTCACCATCAACGTCACCGTCGCCTCTAGTCAGGTTGCAGGCGCGACAGCGAGTTACAAAGGGTTGCGCTGACAATTGTTGCAATTCCATGGGACAGGATCGTAAAAAATAAAGAAAAAGGAAAAGTACAAACACAGCGATTGAAGTGTAGTCGAAGCTAAAAAATTTTCAGTATAGGAGTCATAAATCAGCAGCCCTTCAACGTTCAAAGTGAAAGTGAAAAGGAAAGGCTGCGACTGACAAATGGAACGGCAAATGGCCACGTTGTTGCAATCTATTGCCAAAGTCAGCTCTGAGTTCCATTTGAATGTTCGTGCGATTCGTTTTTTACTTTATTGCTGCCATATTGAAAATTGCAAGCAGTCAACCCTATTTCGTTACTCAGGTGCACGGCGTTTTTTTGTGATTTTGCCGAGTTTTCAATGGGGTTGCTTTGCAGGGTCTTGTCTTTGGGCGCTTCAGCTGTTCCCAGCATGTAAATATTCCCATTTAATCCATTTAATAGCAACATTTGCTGTAACTCCCATGAAAATTTGTGCAGCTCCTCCTCTTTTCTATTTCTTGTATATTTCTTTTTTTTTTTGTTTATAAACCGCAACTGTGTCATAACAATGGAGTTTTACTGTTTCAGCTTACATATTTTCAAATTGCGTTTAATTTTATTATTTTTATACCAGCTAATCGTAGATCATAATTTATTTTGAAGTTCTTTTATTGCATGAAGGAAGTTCACAAAGGAAGTTTCGAGTTTTTGTTAGGAGAGACTCTTTTATTGAATCGAGAGAAATACAATACAAAATGGGTTCCCAAAGAGCTGGGTGATCAGATTTTCTAATGGGTAAATAGAAATCAGACCATGTCTTAAAATATAAAATATTCTCGTATTGGAAATAACACCAAAGAAACCTCTACTATTTTTATATTTAAGATATATTGGTACAATAAAAGCCAACTCCTTTGTTAAACTCAATTTAAGTGAAATTGTTAAGCAATCTTCATAAATATAACAATATTAAATTAATTTTTTTTCGATTTGAATAAATTGTATCGACGAAAATATTTAGTTTATAAAATTTTACGTCTTATCCACACGCATTTAATCTATTCATTTAACTCATTTGAATACCAAATTAAATGGGTTTTACTGTCTCTGTTTCAAAGATTTTTTTCGGTGGAACTGGAGGAAAATCCTTGATTGATTTACTGTAACGACCAGAGTGCCGCACGATAACCAAAATGTCGCGATAAGATTTCTCCATGACAAAGTGCCCAGCGCAATATTCAAATGCAATGCATAATGCAATATGAAAGAGTCAGAAGAGCAAACCAAAAACCCAACCAAATCCCAAGAGATCACACTTGGCCGAGGGAGGAGCAGGAGGTATCGGTTAATGTGATCGTTCACGCTAACGGGAACATGTGTTAATACAGGATCGTAAAAAATGGTATCAACGGCCACGAATGGAGTATGAGCAGACGCTAGTACGATTGGTATAAATATTTACCACATTCCAAATTAAAAATAAAACAAAATACAAAATACGAAATACAAAATACAAAATACAAAATAGATGAATAACAAACAAAAAGCCGGATCAGTTGGAGTGACTGAGTCGACCAACCAAAAATTTTGAAGTTGGACACATCAAGTAATTTATTTACTTATGCATTTCGAATGTCTTGCGACTTGTGAAGAAACGGGCACGATAAGACATGGGTCAGACCATGGACAGCCATTGGAACTGTCATTGTGAATGGTGACTGATGTGTCAGCCGCATGGCAGCAGGCACCATGGAATTTGTATGATAAAATATGAGCTGGAAATATGAACATCAGCCCAAAAAGGGCAGTGCACGAAGCAATGGAGACGGCGGATGGGAGAGGAGCGAAGACATGACACAAAATGCATTTCAAAATATTGAAAAACTAGTTTTTCTATTGAAAATGCCCTTACAGGTTTCGGTCTAGTACTTGAGACACTCGAGTCCCAAGGTCTAATATTTGGTATCCAGTATTTGGTATTGGGTTGAGCGCAATTGCAATTAGATCAGAGACATCGCTCATTTTGAAGTGGCTTTTATGGAGGCGCGGGTGGAAAACAGACATAAAACTGTTTTGGAAATACATTGAGAAAATGAAAAATGGTGCTATATGAGCGGCATATACAAGTATCAATAACAACATCAGAGAGATAATCCTAGCAGAGTTGCCCACAATAACCCAAACTGATAAATGCAGCAAGTTTGCGTGTTGAATTTCAATGGCGGCCACAAATCTCCTTCGCACCAACCAAGCAGACCAAGGCGGGCTGGCAATGGGTGCCGAGAGACACAACCAGTCGGATCCCACATCGTTCTCGGATGTACTTATAACAAGAGTCAAGTGCGGGGCAATGGCAGATGGGCCTGGATATCGGCATGGTTATGTGATTGAACAGACAATCTGATGGACAGACAGAAAGTGTAGCCAGCAAGGAGAAAGAGAAAAGAGCAATGAGGAACGAGTCGTAGAGACGCAGTGCGTCGCCCATTTTAATGCGTTTCTTCGACAGGCCATGAAAATATGCCTGGTGATTTTTAAAATGCTTTAATTGAGGCCCCAAGCTCGAGAGAACTCGATTCTGGGCAGCAGACAAAATGTCTGTTTTTCATTCTCAAGATGCAAAAGTGGGCAACCCAATTAAAATTCTTAAAGCATTCACTTTACTTACTTGAAAATCTTTATTTCAACTGCCACGCCGCAGCGAGTTCCCTTTGTTTCTATACACACACACGCACACACACTCGCATTCCAATAATATTTCATTATACTCAAACGAATATTCGAAAAGGCGACGGCAAAATCCAAAACGACTACGACTATTATACAACATTTATAAAGATATATTCATCAGAGTTGTGTAATATTTGCAAATATTCTAGTTTTTTATATTGTAAAGTCGATTTACTGATTTTGTTATCCATAGAATTTGTTGACACAAATCAAAATAAGAATGAAACTAAAATAGTTATAAAAGAATTGTATGGCCAATAGAAGAGTCGTAAAGTTTCAAGCAATAAAAAGTCGAAACTTAAACGATTTGTTTTTCTTGAATGAATATACATATACACTCGCATACAATGGAAATGAATTTGTCGCAGTTTGAAGAGGCTTATCTTTTGGCTCTGTTCATGGGGCTCTGCTTCCGTTCCCAGCGCTTAAATTTTGTTACCAAAAAACATACAAAACGGAGATGACTTTAAAGCCGATTATAGACACATTTTTAGCTATAGTAAAATGTGCTTAAACTTAAGAGAAAAAGAAAACAAAACATATGATTTAAAACTATGACATTGTTTATAGATTCTGAAATACATAACTTGAAAATAGTTTTGATAATTATTATTATATTATGAATTATTTTTTTGGTTGAGAAATTACTGTATTTAAACAATGTTTTAGCTATAGTGAAATGTACTTAAGTCTAAGCAAAATATTAAAATATATTAATTGAAATTATGACATCGTGTTAGATTAAGACATAATTTGATAATAGTTTTGCGTTACTTCCAATAATTTTTCCTATAAAGAATTTGCTGAGTTTTAACAAAGTTTTCTTTTAGTTTTTAATGTAGTTAAATTTAAGCAAAATATCAAAATATATCACTTGAAATTCTGTCATTATCTTACATTTATAGAGACATAATTTTAAGTCACTTTCAGTTATATTCGTGTAGAGAGATTGCTATGTTTGAAGAATTTGAATGTGCATTTAAAGAAAGTCAATGACGAACACGAACTAAATGAACTTTCAATTGCCGAAAACCCACAAAAATACCCATTAAATGCCATCTAAATTAGTGGTATGCGAAAGTACAAATTAAAGAAATTTATTGAACACTTTGAACTTGAGTCAGCGTCAAAATTTTGCGCATTAAAAAGTAATGAATTATAATTAGCTAATTTGTCGCGCTCGCCAAAAAAAAAAAAATAAATGATAATAACAAATAAGCTGACAATTTATGCTGAGTGACTCAGTTATCAAAGAAAAAAAAAAAATGACACTGAAAAACAGACAGCTCCAATGATCCTTATGTGGAGTATGTGCGATAACGCCAAGTGCAGCTGCCAAATTTGCAAATGATTATAAATTTCAGGTGGAATTATAGTGGCTCCGCTTAAGCTCACGTCATTAAAAACGCTAAAATGTTCAGGTTTGAAATGTTTCAAGTGCCTTTATTTTTATCAACGGGGCGTAGCGTGACTAAAGTCAATTTTTGCTAAGGAGATGCGAGACTTCAATTGATTTAAAGTTTTCGACTGGATGTGGCCAATTTTTGGAGCTACGCAATTCATATGCAAATTATGTGAGTGTGTATGTGTGTGTGTGCGGGGGGAGGGGGCTTCTTCGTTTTATTGCGAATATTAAATGAAATTAATGAAATTTTCTGCACCATAATCCTTTGCAAAACGCATAAATTTCCTCATTAAGTGTGCCAGTGTGTGTGTGTGTGTGTGTGTGTTTGTAAATTTTCGTGTGTATTCAATGTAACTAGAATGTATAGTATATATGTATATGATGTATATGTATATATAGAATTCCAGCTCTTTCCTTTATGTACCAAGTGATTCTATTGATTTTTATCTCGCCGGCATCGCAACGAGGGATGTTGTGCGATTATTTGGCAGGACCAGCAGCTCCAACAAAATCATATATATATACATATATACATCTATATAAGCAAAGGTTTACATATATTGTTGTTGTTGTTGCAAAGCTACAAAGCTCTGTGTATATAACCGACGCCCAAAAAGCAAAGCTTTGTGTTTGCTTTTGCGTTTCATTTTTTTACATTCGAAATTTAGGCAGAAGCCGGCTGCAAAAAAAGCCTGAAATGCGAGCAGCTCGAAAAAGGGAAATTTGTGTTAAGGCAGTTACAAATGTTATACAGACATTTATTATATACAAAATATTTTGTAAACATTTATATACACATATTTTAACCAAATGCACATTATAATTAATACATTTTATATAGTTTTCTTTATATTTTTGATTTTGTTGCCTGAAAAAATTACCCAATTTAGCAGTTAACAGTTCGATTTAGTCAATACTCAAACCACTTGAGCATGCGCCCTCTGGCGCTGCAAGTGCGCACATACTGCTTAGCAGCAATG